>JAFVLL020042625.1:0-11777 GCA_021397915.2 Tor tambroides | reverse complement strand
CCCGGAGCAGTGGGCAGCCATTGCTCCAGCGCCCGGGGAGCAATTAGGGGTTCGGTGCCTTGCTCAAGGGCACCTCAGTCGTGGTATTGAGGATGAATGAATTTTCTATTCATTCCAAAATTCTGGAGTCGCACTGCATTGGGTTCCATCAATGGTTCTCACGTGCGCGTTCTGGAACATTGCACCAAAATACTTTGTGTGGTCACATTTGCCATTGTTCGGTTAATTTTCACAGGCAAATCTAGGCATTTCAGTAGGTATCCACACAATTGAGAACATCACATGAGGGCAAAAGGATTCCTCATGCAGACTTCAAATTACTTCTTTGTTGGCTGTACTTCATACATTGCTATAGGGTTGCAAAGAGGCGGAACATTTCCGGTAAATTTCAGAAACATTCCAGAAATTTTTTGGAAATGTTTGAATTGAAAACATTGGAAATTTTCCACCCCTTTGAAACCCTATACATTGCTACTGACAATATACAATGGATATTGTTGTCTGTGAAACTTTGCTAGCTGAAATTTGTGGTGACCGCACCTTCAGAAATTCGTCCACTACTATTCAGTGATGCTGCAAAAGCGTTAATGAATCTACAGCGCAAAACACTCACTCCGACTCATGAATGAAAGACTTTTATGAGCTGTTGTTTTAGCCAATTTAAAACAGTTCAGTTTGATTCCCAAACCGGTGAATCTGTTTAGACTGATTTCCAAATGAATGACTTTGTTCTTTTTAGTGAATGACACATAACTTAAAACTAACGGTTAATTAAAACATATCTTAAAACGAACTGTTACACTGTGAACAAGCCTTCAGATGTGGACTCTTTTGACTTTGAAACACCTAGCAACCTCCCAGAATACCCTAGCAACGCCTTGGTATCCACCCACAACAGGCTAGCATTGTGGTAGCAACGCTACACAGAGAGAAACCACTCACATTTATGTGATTTTCCTCCCAAGCCAGTTCAACGTAAACCCCACCCACAGCCAATTTCATTGGTTAGCTCATGCAGTCACCTGTCAAGAAAAGTTCACACTTCAGGTATTAATGACCAGTGAAATCTTAAAGGGATAGTTCACCCAAAAATCTAAATTTTGTCATCATTTACTCACCCTCATGTTGTTTCAAACCTGTATGAAGAAGATATTTTGAAGAATGTTGGTAATCAAACAGTTGATGGTCCCCATTGACTTCCACAGTATTTCTTTCCCAACTATAGAAGTCGATGGGAACCAACAACTGTTTGGTTCTTCAAAAAATCTTCTTTTGTGTTCAACATAAGAAAAAAATGCATAAAGGTTTGAAATGACATGAGGGTGAGTAAATGCATGGTGGGCTTGCACTGGTTTTGGAAACCACGCCTCATATTTTCAGATCTAGTCATTTTTGCGATTGCAAGTTGGTGTCAAAATGACACCATTGAGAAAGTGACAACTGGAAATATTAGTACCTTGTTCATACATTTACGAGCTGTTAAAGTCTGATTTGAGCAGCAAGATACCAGCAAAGCTAATTTGGTCACTCACTGTTATGAGCTTCCTACTGACAGTACGCGCAAACAACAGTTAAAAGATGAGATGTAGCTGGACTTTAATGAGCAGCTCACAGCAGAGAGTCAGAGCTGCTCGTAATTACTGCACACTGCAGAGGACGGAGGAAAAAAAGTGTCTTGAAACACGACCGCATTCATCCAGTTTTGTCAGCTGAATACATTTAAAAGGCACAAATGTCCCTTTAGCTGCAGGTGAAACCTATTAAAAACTTGGCTGGAAAATGCTCAAGCCAGCATATGGTGTGAAGCACCAGTCCTGCTCCCAGGGGTGGGCATCATAATGGGAAATATAGGCACCTCTTTACCATGAAAAACGGTGATTCAACAGAGTGTCACTTAATCAATGGTGGACCCCACAGGGGAGAGGCGGCTACAGCTTGTGGGCTCCCACAAGCTACTGAGCAATGAAGTGAGAATAAAAGATGGAGGGATGAAGGAGGAGGGTTTGATAGAGGTCGGCAAATGATTAGGCTCCCAAGGTGCTGCTGGAGAGCCCGGTTGGTCCCACTAGGAGGGAGCTACTTTAACGACATCATCCATCCCCAACACACTGCGACAGGAAAAAGAGAGAAAATACAAAAAGGAGAACTGAGAAGAGCAAGAGAGACTGAGCGATGGGGAGACGGACAGAAATAAAGAGCTCTAGTTACAGACAGAGACAGCATCTGTCTCCAAGGTATCAGACAGACTCAGTCAGAGTGAACAGGGTAGACAGCCAACAGGAACACATGGCCTAAAACAGCATTTCGTCCAAGCTGCTCCTCACTTTAACAGCTACCAGACTGTCAATGACAAAGTTAACGTGAAATGGCATTCACAGCCTATTCTACTTCTGTACTTAAGACATATTTCTGAGCAGAAAATTCATAGACAGGGACGAAAATGTAGAATGGGGCTTAATTTTATCCACTGAATTAATTATATAGAGAAAAATGAGAGTTACATGCAGAATAAAGCCAGATATTAATGCGATTGTGTGGATTTGCATTCTTCCTGTAACATCAGCGGCCCCACTTTGACAAGAGCGTTACAAAAAGGTCAAGAAGGTTAAAATCAAACTTCAGAGCATTTAGCTGTTTCCCAGAGTCAAATTTAGCATTATTTGCTAATATTGCTGCAACATTGCTTGAAATTAACAACTGGTACAATTTTAGAAAGGCTCTTTTCTTAATAACTTTGCATGTTTAATGTGAAATTGTTACCTCCTTCGAAGTTGTTGCAATCCAATCTCAAATGTAGCTATTTTACGTCATGACATGTACGATTTGAGTTGTACGAAAACATTTTTTGTGTTTAAAATAAAGCACCAACCAACACAATCTAAACATAGATTGTGTTGGTTGGTGCTTTATTTTAAAGCGCTCTAGTAGATAAACGTCTGTTAAAGTGAGGAGTGTTTGCTGACGGCAGTCAGTTAAACGCTGTCTGTTTTCTGAAAGGGTGGAGGTGGAATCTTACCACCTTATCTCCTCAATTTCCACTTGCACATTACACAGTTCCCCATCTATCTGCTTGACAAGTGCTTCCCTGTTTGTTATCTCGCCTCTCTGCAATATTGAACTGTTTTCACCAGACTCCTCTATTCAGCACAGATCAATCAAATCAATCAATTGCACTCAAAACTGGAGCGAGTGAGGCTGTTCTGCCCTGCAAATTTGGACTTGGATAACAATCTAAAGCAAAAAAAACCCCAACAACTTTAAACATTATAAAAAGACTTTCAAGAACTTAACATTGCAAATATGCTAAAATAGTGACAAAATAGGAACGTTTTAGAAGCACAAAACAATTGAACAGAACAAAAATGATACAGAAAAGAAAAAAAAACAAAACGGGCATCTAACAATACTAATAATGTTTTTAGTTATCTTGCTAGCAGGATGGTAACAGAACATTTTTCAGAAGAGAGGGCTGTTACTAACATTTCCTGTCGATAAACCCCCACCCCCATTTTTTTCTGCTATCGTCAAACGACCACCTCCTACTCCTTGACTTCCAAGGAAATGACAACGTGCAACCCAAACATGCTAATCTCACACTCATCAGAGTGGAGGACTGTCACGCAAGGGATCATGCTTCACCGCAAACAGGATGCATGTAAATAACAGCAGCATCACACACTGCAGAAACTCACTGCAAAAGATCAGTTCATACAGATAAAGAAACCCAAAAATATCTTGTGAAGTGCCACAGGAATGGAGACATTTGCCTTGAATCGGTATTATCTTGAAGACAACACTGTATATCTAAACAAGACTTGCTGACGTGCTGTTTTGCAGAGGAAGCCTTTAACTGGTATGAAAAGGGATGCACTATTTGTTGCACTTCAAAAAAAAAAAGTATATGATATTATATATTTATATCATTCATTTGTGAACTAAAAATAAAAGTATATACCTTAAAAATAATGATGTATATAATAAAAATAATATATTTTATTGTTGATATTAATTTCAACTCCATTAAACACAAATAAAATGTTTGCCAAAAAAAAAGTTTAATATAAAACTACCCAGAACGAATAAATGTACAATGGAAAAAAGTCTTATTTAACACCGCGAAACAAGCAATTACGACAATGCCATATTTCAAAACATAAATCCATGAATTAGCACAAGTCCTTTGACTGATTTAAGGATACATCCGTTAGTCTTAGTGTGAAGGAATCGTAATGTCCAAGCAATAATCTTCCCACTAAGGTCCTTCTTTTTCCACTGTAAGAAGTAGGTCTCCATCATCATCACTGTCCAGTTCATCATCGCTTATGATATGCAGTGGATTCCTCTGAAGGCACGGATCAAGCAGCTCTCTACTGGTTGCTGCTTTCGTGGCGTCTCTTTCTGTCTCAGCTGCACACTGATGGTAATAGTCTCCCTCGCTCTTTCTCTCCCCCTCTGTGTTACTGCCGCTAATAGAGTGTATTTCCCGAGGCACATCCTCCTGAATCGTCAGCCCCGCCTCCAGCCTCTCTCCCAGCTCCTCAATCAACCGTCTGGGCTCTCGAGGCTCTCCACCACCAGGCTGGAGCTCAACATAGAGGAGGGAAGCTTCAGTCACAGCATCTACCTTCAGAACTTCACAGCTGACCTGAGGTTCAAGAGGTCTGAGTTCTGTTTGGTTATTTGCTGTCCTTTCTTCAGGCTGCTCTTCCTCATCCTCAGAGTCACTACCACTGCTTGAATCTTCCTCCTCTTCTTCTTCTTCTTCTGCTTCCTCCTTGACCACAAGTTCAGCAGCTTGTTCCAGTATCTCCAACTCCAGGTCTAGATGGTTCTTTTGCAGTTTGGCATTATGTAGGGATTCAGCCAGTGCAAGCACATGTTTGGATCTGGTGAAGAAAAAGAAATAATATTCAACTGAGCTTATTAAACAAAAAGATATTTGTGACTGGACTTCTGCATCTAAAACAATCTCTAAATGGCTCATTGTCCATATATGACATTAAGGATTGAAAGGTTCGTATCACATACACATACTTGTATGATTTTCTTTTCTTCACAAACCAAGATAACTAGCAGATTAGCCCACGTTCTCAGAAAAAAAAGTGCAAAAATTGTACCTTTAGGAGTACAACTTGTCACTGGGGCAGTACCCTGAAAAAGACAACTGTATCTTATTTACCCATAAAAGGTTCGAAGTAGTACCATAAGGGTACATAAGGGTACTTAAGTGATTTTCTGCTGAAAATCTTGCCCTCCACCTTGATTCTCAAATCTTATTTGTACCCAATTATATTCAAATAACTCTGAAACTGAAAGTTGCACAGGACACATTTATGATGCTTTTTGTCATTTTTAGAGCTCAACAGCTCACCACTCACTTTGCATATTAAAAGAGCAGCATGAGCATTCTGTGAAAGATCTACATTACAGTTCAAAAGTTTGCTGTCAGTAAGATTTTTAAAAATGTTTTAGAAAGAAGTCTCTTATGCTCATCAATGCTGCATTTATTCAATCAAAATTAATGTAAAAACGACAATATTTTGAAATTGAAATATATCTAAATCTATTAAAATATATGTAAAAATGTAATTTATTCCAGTGATGTTAAAGCTGGTAAAGCCAGATTTTCAGCAGCCATTACTCCAGTCTGCTCATTCTTTTATGCTGATTTGGTCTTCATAAATATTTTCATTTTAAACTGTGATAAGTTTTTTAGGATTCTTTGATGAACAGAAATAAAAAACAGCATTTATTGGAAATGAAATTTATTTTAATTCAATTCAATTTAATCCATCCTTGCTGAATAAAAGTATACTTATAAAAGTAAAAAAAAAAAATGAATGGTAGTGCACCTTTGCATTCTATTGAAGAAAGAAAACCATTCAAGTTTAACATGACATGAAGGTGAGTAAATGATGACAGAATCTTAATTTCTGGCTGAACAAATCCTTAAATAATTCATTTACAGCCAACATGTTTTTGTGATCCAAAAAACTGTGTTTGGCAGTTGAGCGAAACGTGGCAGCGTGGAGTATATTTTAATATTCAGTTCACAATACAGATGTCTCCATGGCTACTGTAGGAAGAACTCTAGGACTTCAGCGCATGCTTATCAGCCAGTGGAGAACTCATTTTACAACAGACACTTCACAAGCACGTATTTAGAGTGATATAAACATTAACCAGAGAGACTAAATGCATATGTACTTAGTCAATAAATCAACTGAAAAGTATCAACATACCAAGTTTTAATGAGCATAGAAATGACCTGAAAAGTGAGGAATAATAACGACTCACGATTATTAATTAGGTGATGTAATATTCAGCCAGTAAATATACATATATTTATTATGATTACAGCCCACACAACCTTTTTTCTTTTTTACTAAGATGGACTGATCTTTTGAGAATCATGCACAAAATATGTAATGCACGCAATATTAAATGTCTGGACACTAAAATAAATACATCAATCTGAGTTTCACTAATATTGCATGCCGCCACAAAGTTCCCCTGGGGATAAGCAATATGCAAAGCAACCTGACAAAGCATTCACCAGGAAAAAAATATATTGCCACAATACACTCAATGCAAAGATCCCAGTACTACAAGGGGCCTCGAGGCATACATTATTCATGTAGCAAATGCGACCGGGTGCTGCCAAAACTCAAGTGGCCACTATTCAGAGTTGCAAGCTGCTCAATTCCTTCATCACCATGGTCATTAGCGAGCGAACGGGGGCGGGGTCACGGTCCCTGACAGCTTCGAGGTCGTGGTCATTCACAAAAAGGATAAAGCATGCAAGTCTGAGCCGCCCCGTCTCTATTGACGTGCGTCGCCGTACTCTGTGCTTCAATTAACCCACCGCTGAGAACCAAGATGCCTCGTTATCACCGCGCAGGCCTAATGATGTCCCGCACCGCCGGCGGACAGGGATTCCTAGCAGGAGAGCAGCGCTGCGGTCTCAGGAGGATACTGTGTACACAAGTATGCTTGGCGCCTTCAGAAAAGTGCTTATCTGAGATAAAGAGGCGGTCTGTGATATGTCGAGGAAAAGTCATGGTTAGATGGAGAAGCAAAACTGGTTAGACACATATCAGAGACTTTACAAGATAAATGAATCATACAGGCCTTGAAAGTGCTATAAATTGTTTTTGGAGAATACCACACATGAAATGTCCCTACAATACCAAAGATGTCACTGATAAAGATGTCTTGAGAAATGTAAATAGGAAAATGTAAGTTTTGTTAACAGGGGAGCGGCCTGCAATTTTTTTTTTTTTTTTTTTTTTTTTTTTTTTTAAGAAAGCTTAGCTAAACATAAAGTGCAAATCTGGACTTCTTTTTAACTTTTTATTCAAAGAATCCCATACAATCTTGTCATGGTTTCCACAAAAATATTAAGCAGCACCACTGTTTTCAATACTGATAATAAGAAATTTTTCTTAAACAGCAAATCAGCATATCAGAATGATTTCTGCATCATGTCTCATTGAAGGCTGGAGTAATGACGCTGATTTTCTCAATATTCACAGCACAAACACATATATTTGACCCAACACATCATGTTACTAAAATGAAACAAAAGTAATAAAAGTAACAAAAAGCAAATCTTCAAACAGCGTAATACTCTCCTCCCATAAATTTTGCATCTGAAAGGGAAACTCATATTCAATAAGGTCAGGCACAAAAATAACCGTGTCCACCTTTTTCAGCGCTAATTCTTCACTGTGTGTCTTTAGTAAATCCTGACAACTACTATTTTAACGTCAAAAGACAGTTTGCGCTGGCGCAAGCTGTTAGCAAATCTGGCCCCTAGTGTCTAAAATGAACACACCATGTTAATAAAATGAAACAAAAGTAGTAAAAGTAACAAAAAAGCAAGTTTTCATACAGCGTAAGGGGTCAATGTGATTGTGTTTACTAACGAAATCAATTTACAATTTCAATTTTTATTTACAGCTTTAAAGAATTTGCCATCAAAGACCTGAAATCATATGACTAGCTTCAAATGACAGATATAGCAAAAAAAAAAAAAAAAAAAAAAGAGAGAGACGTTTAGGGCCAATTTACTAAACAGGGCAAATTAGCGTTAGAGCGCAATTCCATAAACGCACCGATGGAAGGGGAAAATACTGCGTGTGATTTACTGGCAATGGGCACAATAAAGAACACAGACACAGCCATATCATTTCCATAATGACCAGCGCAATCTAAAAAGAGCAGCACAAATTAGCGCCTGCTTTAAGACATGCTTTTTTTGGGCGTTAAATAATGGCGCAAATATCAGCAATTTGACGAGTGCAAACGTTAGTAAATTGAAAGTAAAATTCATTTTAATACTCTCCTGCCATAAATTTTGCGTCTGAAAGGGAAACTCCTACAAATGCATATTCAAACCTCCAAACCATTTAAATGAAATAAAATCTCAATCATAGCATTTATGACTGTTAATTACATAAATCAAATCAACATCAAATTTTTAAGTATTTATAAACTGGCTAGACCAAAACACAATAAATTATCTGCTAGAACACATTTTAAATAACTTTTTTTGTGTGTTTTATTCATTTTCGGTTGTTTTTCCAAAAAACTCACTTCATATTAGCAACACATGCAACAACAAAGATTTCTGACAGCTACAGGTCACTATAGTCTCTGAAGAAGTCCATAACTATAATATTATCAAAATATCAGATAACAAACAAAAAGCAAACATTTTTAGTGTTATTTTGGCCTGACCCCTGCCAAAGTTCTCTGAAAAGCACCATGTGCTCTCAGAAGAAGAAAGAAGGTCCGTAAAACTATTAGGCACTTCCTGGAGTAATGTGATTGGTGGAAGTCCCGTAGCAGTGGCGGCGGCACTTCAAACATTTGCCATATTCGTTTTCTCCCCGTGGGAAGTCATTATTGAGTTAGGATTGTAGAGACTCGCTTGTTTTCTCCATCTCTATCTCTCCCTCTCCTCCTTCACTTCTGCGGTGAGAGAATGCATGCTTGCGGTGGAAACAAAGGCCCCTTTTGGGGCGAAGGATAATGTTGTACACAATTCAGTCATTACGATGGCACTGTTGTGGTTCGCCTTAATTAACCGAGAAGGGGCGGCTTTCAAGGTTGGGAGAAGGGGGAAATAAAAACAAGCCTGCCGCAACAAAGACACACTAGAGGCAGCTTGAGAAAATAGTAGAGACCTTTATGTCTAGAGAGACGGGGTGAACCTGCGGTGAATTACTCGTCTACTTCAAACAAAACTCTCGGGCTGTGTCTACATTAAGCTCTTAAGATATACAAATCAAGGACACACAAAGATGAAATATACCTATGACTTTTCAACGAGATAATTAGTCTTTAAGAACATGTATTTTCACCGATTCACAGTGTCATTGAAACTAAGTAAATGATTTGTTTTAAGGCTGAGCTGTGAGTTGGACACATTTCAGTCAAGCCCTTACTATATTTACATTCATTCTTTTTTTATTCAAAGTGACTTATGGTGTATTCTAGGTTTACATTTTACAAAATTGTGCCATTGCTTCATTAAGCTTTTCACATACCACAAGATGATGATTCTGGGACACTGGAGGGGGAGAGAGCACAGTCACTGCTCACACTGACTGTACAAGCCGAAGTGTTCAAATGCCGCTAAACCACACACTGAGAGGAAATATGATCCACTTATCTGTGTGAGCTCTAAGACCAGGATCACTTTCCTCACACCAGCAGGACACTTCAATCCTCCCTCCCTCTCTCTGTCTGTCTCTGTATCTCAAGCACTCAAAAACACTATGAGACTATGTCCTACAGAGAAAGTATAGTATAAATGTTCAAGTCTTTTCTGTCATAGAGCTCATATAATAAACAATGTAAGACTCCTGTTTAAGTGTTTCAGTAAAATCAATAAATCATAACAAATTCAAGTTGTACTTCTTCTCACAAAAGATTTACAACTAAAGAATTTAATTTTTTTTTTGTATCAGTTCAAATCAGCTAAAAATCTATATAATGTGATCACATGACCACAAAAAAACACTCAATTGGCAATTGTGATATTGACATATTCATGCCTTTCTACATAATTATTCGATAATTGCAACCTGGTGGGGTTTCTAAATAGAATATGACCTAACAGTGGCATTACACTATTGTGCATTCACCAGGGAATAATGATATTCATAGGTAATTTAATATTTTTATGTGCTGTAATTATTCACAATTTTATGTAACAGCCATGTATGCTTATGCTGTAACAGAAATGCTTGACATAATATTTTAAGCTTAAATACTACAACAACAACAACAACAATAATTATTATTATTATTAATATTAATGTTAGTGTTAGTATTAATATTAATATTATTTTCATAATGCATATTATGGTTTTTGTTGTAGACTAATAATTACCTAATTGTCATAATACAACTAACAATACAACTAACAATTTAAGATATTGGTTATGGAATACTTAAACATGAATTTAATTTGTATCATTATTAGTTATTTAAAAAAAAAAGAAAAAAAATACATTGAAATTAACCTCTACTTAGCAATCCCCTATTACTGGACAATTTCAGTTGTAATAAATCTATTTCAGTAATAAATCAATCCTGGGTGGAAAATTCACCTGCAGGCATGGGTAACTACAAGCTTGTGTGTGATGCTCCCGGAGTCCCAAAATTGTCAGTCCAGTCCAACAATATTAATTCCTTTTCATAATCAGCATGCAGTCTTTAAATATTTTTCCCAAACAACACCAAAGCTGATCAGTGTGATCAGAAGTAAACCTCTTGAATCGGATGGCAAGCTAGTGAAATGTCAGAGAGCAAAACCAAAAAGGTCACGATCAAACTCAAAGCCATCCAAACTGAAGTGACAGCAATCCTTAATAATCTAAACACTGCTATTAACATGCACACACCCCAAACCCAGATATTTTAAGCCGGATTACCCTCAATGCTAGAGGGGGATTTCACAATTCACTTAGCTACTGAAGCAAGAAGTGAAAACACAGTTTCCCACACCTCTTTACTCTGTCGTGATTTAACACTAATTGACAACAGTAACGTCCACTCTGGGGCAACTGACCACAAAGCTTTACGAAACCCCTGACCCATGTGCCCCCTGGAGGCCTCCTTCCCCTCAAGCCAGGGGCTCAAGTCCCTGGAGAAAAACACTTGGCTGATCATCAATACTTTGACAATGTGCCATTTCTCAACGTCAGAGAAAGCAACTTTCTCATCCTGTCAAAAGATAAACCCTTAAGCTCACCTTTAACAGGTTGCCATGGTTGCCGTTCGGAATCCGACTGACCCAAATAAGGAGTTTGAACACAAAGGGAAAATGGAAAGCAAGGCTCTGTCAGATAACAGCGCCATTGCACTTAGTGAAACACAGTAAGTTACACCTTATCTTATCGGTTTTCTGAACTGGCCGAAGAGTCGACTCACTGGAGTGATTCTGAATGCTGAATGGGAGGGGGAAGAAAAGATAAGAAAATGCCAGTGGTCTCAGTAGTCTGGCACTGAATCTCAGAGCTTGGCATCAGTGGCACACACTGAAGCCACATTGAAATGTGTAGCTAAAGTTCATCTCCACAGACAGTAATTGATTGCAGAGTTGCTGTAAGGTGACTTTTGTAACAGTTGACATAAGTATATATTGTATGGAAGTTTTTGCAAGCTTAGCTAATGTCTGTAGGCATTTTGTATGATTTTAGTCTCTGTAGAGCGATGAGATCATTCCATACCAGATATTTGTTAACGCAAAACTGTTTTTCTTT
>JAFVLL020042624.1:0-44343 GCA_021397915.2 Tor tambroides | reverse complement strand
AGGGAGAAAGATCGCCTGGAAAGCAGCAAATCCTGAAATGAAATTTGGCTTAATCCTCGTCTCTCCTCTTTCTCAATGCTAACTCCCCACAGATGCCCCTTCCTGCATGGAAAAGTGACTGGAGGTCGCAGACGCGTGCTACCCACTGATAAATCTCAAACAAAAGGTTCCGTCGCAGCCGAACTCTGGTCAAAGTGATTCTGCCACTGTAGCCTTTTTAAACCTTGTGACTGCTATTGATTAGCAGCTGTGTCGCTGCCCTCTTCAGACAGCACCGCTGGGACCGGCCCTGCTATTTCTGGGTACTCGAGTAGACCAGATTTCCTCCCAGAACGGTTTGTGTTTGGAAAGCAAAGGTTATTTATTGTTTGCGAAACAGAAGTGGGTAAGAAAGAAAGGTGTACATCATTAATGAACGGCTTTTCGACAGGAAAGGTACGATGCGATTTATTATTCATGCGTGCCTGGCAGATGAAACAGTCAGGCATGTGTGTGTCTGCTAATACACTATTATATATATAAAAGTGAATTTAGGCACTGCAGCAGAACACATCAATTATGAATTGACTTTCTAAGGGTATAGCACTGAACTTTTAGTATTTAGTGACTTTATTTATTTTATTTTACCTTTTTTTTAATTTTTTTATTCTGGATTCAGCAGACCTGGGGCTGGGTTCATGAAACATTCTTAAGAATCAAATTATTTTTAACTAGTATTTTCTTCTTATTTTTAAATTAAGAATAAATGTAAGAATATTTTATATTCCCAAAAACATTTCTTATGAATGTTCTTGTCTTATTTTATAAAGACAAAAATTAAGAATTTTAATTCCTGAAGAGAAAGTTCAGTACATCATTGTAAAAATTTTATTAAAGTTAACCTCCAACCTCCAACTTGAAATCTTAAATCCTCGAAGTTAAGATGTTTAAGAAATGTGTTGGGTTGTTTCAAATAAGCATTACAATATATAACAGTAGTTACAGATAATATTACTGCTACTAGGTACTGTATAAGCACAAGTAGTCAACGATCAATGTAAACAGTGATCCAATGATCAGTTGCGAAATTATGCATGACAGGACTTTTGCTGAATTTGAAATCGTCTTTAAAAAATAGAGGAAAAAAATCTTTAACTTTTGAAGATGATTTTCATGAAACAGTCCATTTTTCATCTATTTATTTATTTATTTTTTTGTAGGCCTTACACCATTTGAC
Organism: Tor tambroides; assembly: GCA_021397915.2. NCBI lineage: Eukaryota > Metazoa > Chordata > Actinopteri > Cypriniformes > Cyprinidae > Tor > Tor tambroides. The sequence goes on along the minus strand of JAFVLL020042624.1, from coordinate 43,127 downwards.
TGGTAGATGTTGTGAATACATCATTTTGTTCCAAAAATCCTCTTTTTTTTCTATTTTGAATGCCTGTTTAAAAGTAGCTGAATATTCTGATAATATGAATATGACTCCAGAGTAATTAGTCACAACGCCTCAGGTGATTGGCTTGTATCCAGAGAGCCCATTTTTAACTGCCATTAAGTTGAATGGAAATGCTAACAGATTGCTTTCTCCAATTATTAGAGACCCTTTGCGTTTTAAACCCTCGCATTTCTCTTTTCCAAAAACTGTCAGGACTAATGGTTACATTTCCGTCCGTTATCCTTCTGACCTCTTCAAGTCATCAGACTGTCTCTGTTCTGTCGTTTCTCGTCAGTATCTGTGATGTGGCATGTGCCCACTCTTCCCCAGAGGCTCGGGGTCAGTGAATCATCCTCTAGCAGCTTTGTTATCCTCTCATTTGGGAGCCCGGGGAGCACAGGTCAGCATGGGGACAGAATGTGATGAGACTTCTTTAGCTTTGGAGGCAGGCCCATCCTGCTCCCCAAGGACAGATATAGGTATGTCCAGCAGGAGTTCAGCTATATGATGGTTTGCAGAAGCTGCTGTGTATGGATGTACTGGTGGGCTTTGTTAGTATGTCTGTCCTTGCTTTTGATGAGTCCGAAACTGTGATCTGTTTCTGCACAACTAGCCACACAGCTAGAAAGATCGCTCTTCCCTCTCTACATTCTCACTCTTATTGTACCATTCTTTTTGGAAAACTGAAACTTTTTGTATCTAACCCCTAAAGGGTGTAAATCATTACCTTAAAGCACTAATATGAAGTATTTATAGGGTATATGTGACACAGTGTCTTGTGATTTGCAGCTTTTTTTTCCCACAGTGCATACATTTTCATGACTTAATGCAACATATGCAGTATTTCCAGAATCAACAATGTTGTGCTAATGCAATCATAGTCTTTTCTTCCATATACTCTCATTCAAGTGTTAAGATCCAAGGTTTTCTTTATCAAATGCACATCAATACAGTATGGAGCAGCATTTGCTGGCAATGAAATGCAATTTTCTGCAAGTTCCCTAGAGGAAACACTGAATTAAAATGAAGATATATATGCAATTCAACACACGCTGAAAGTTGAATAAAGGATGAATAAAACTGCACACGTACATACAGTAGTAAGATTTTTTTTTCATTAAAAAAGAGAAATTAATACTTTTGCTCAGTAAGGATGTGTTAAATTGATCCAAAGTGACAGTAAATATATTTATAATGTTACAACAGATTTCCATTTCAAATACATTCTGTTCTTTTGAACTTTCTATTCATAAAAAAATTGTGAAAGAAAAAATGCATTGCAGATTAGAAAAATAATAATAAATCAGAGCAGCAAATCAGCATATGAAAGTCATGTGACACTGAAAACTGGAGTAATGGCTGCTGAAAATTCAGCGTTGCCATCACAGGAATAAAAACATTTGAAAATGTATTCAAATAGAAGTTGCAGCACTTCACAGTATTACTATTTTTACTGTATTTTTTAATCAAATAAATGCAGCCTTGGTGAGCATAAGAGGCTTCTTTCAGAAACATTCAAAATATCAAATGTGACTCTGGACCACAAAACCAGTCATAAGAGTCAATTTTTTGATATTGAGATCTGAATAAATAAGCTTTCCATTGATGTAGGGTTTGTTAGGATAGGACATTATTTGGGCGATATTACAACTATTTGAAAATCTGGAATCTGAGGGTGCAAAAAATCAAAATATTGAGAAAATCGCCTTTCAAGCTGTCCAAATGAAGTCTTTAGCAATGCATATTACTAACCAAAAATTAAGTTTTGATATATTTATGGTAAGAAATTTACAAAATATTTTCATGGAACATGATCTAATATCCTTATGGTTCTTGGCATAAAAGGAAAAATCGATAATTTTGACACATACAATGTATTTTTGGCTATTGCTACAAATATACCCGTGCGACTTATGACTGGTTTTGTGGTCCCAGGTCACGTTTACATTAATTTAATAAATGTTTTTTAGTTATTTTATTGAATTAAATATTGATTAAATTTATTTATATATATAAATATATATTTATATATATAAATTTAATCAATAAAGTTATATATATATACGCTCCAATGGGATCGCATATCGCGAATCATTTGATTCAGATCGGGACTTCAAAGCACGTATCGCGAATCATTTTTAGATTGGGATGTCGGAGCAAGTTTGTGGGATGTTTTTATCTCCACCGGGGATAAAAAATAATTCAGCAGAGGCAGGGATGCATAGACCAGAGCGGGGGAAATCCCCCCCCGGCAAATCGAACCTTGTATATATATATATATATATATAGAGAGAGAGAGAGAGAGATTAATTTTATGAACTGTAGGTAAGTAATAGGCTTCTGTTCAAAGATATGCATCAATATTTCCATTCAAAACATTCAAATATAATTTATTTGAATCATTTCATATCATATAATTTCATGTTGTTTTTAAATCATTAAATCAATTTTATTAAATTTACAGCCATAATAAATTCAGTTTACAATAACTCATGTCTCTGACACCAGTTTCCTTTCCTCCTTGCCTGCTCTCCTCTATATCCTCCCTCTGTGTTGTTCCTGTGTTTACCCCTGAGCTTTTAAAGAGCACAGAGATGTGTGGCGTTACACTGTCGAACAACAGCACCAGTCGTTGATGAGCATTCGTTCCCAATGTAGTTTTTCCTATCGCTCGTTTAGCGAGGAATCATTATGATGAGGGACCGGGTGTGCGTCTTTGTGCAAAGCGGTAAATTCTGCAGGAGGGAAATAATGGCGATCCTCAAGGCCAGCACCATGGCAACGGTGGATTATCAGGCCAGTGGTGTGGGCTCAAAGTGGGCACAAAGAGCAGCCGAGCAGCACCAAGACTCTGACTGCTTTCATTACCCTCATCTGGCTGTACACACACACACACACACACACACACATCCACACATCTCTGTATTCCTCTTCACAAAGCCATACTGTTATCTGTGTCCAATTAACTGAGAAACATCTTACTTTGCTTGTCTGTTTATTTCTCGCTTTCTTCCTTTCTTCCTTGCCCTGACTGTCTATCTTTGTGTCTCTCTTTCCGTTCTCTTTCCAGTCTCTCTTTTCTCTCTCTCCATTTTTATCCCAACAACTCTGACCGCAACTGTCACACACAACATTAACTTACAGCCATATTTTATCAGTACAGAAAAGCAGCCTTTAGTCATGAAGTCTGAACTTGATTGATACCAGACGAGGCAAGCTGTTGAAAACGCTGTTTACATTCCCCTAAGAAATCAGATGAGGCCATTCTCTCCCTGCGCTCTGATCTGGAGGTGTTTAAACTCACTCATAACATTGTCAGAATGAAAATGCCCACTGTAGTACATCACATCCTCCAGTTGTGCATCCAAATAAATCTATCACACATATTTAGTTATTGATTTAAATATTAAGTATATTATGTAATTATATAAATTAAATATAAAATATATAAAATTTAAATATAATATGAATTATTTGTTATAGTTACTAAATATATTTTTATTATATAAGTAACTATTTAATTGTATTTAATTTTTGTTTTACTAATAAATTACACTAATAATAATTCTGAATGTAATAATTTATTTTAGTTTTAACATTTGAAGGGTCTGTAGCATGACTCTGTGCTCTTGTTAAGTGTTGGAAGATACATAATGAAACCTTTTTACTGTTTGATCCCTTTAACGCAGTACTGAATGAGTTCTCTTTCCCATGAGCCCAGAAGCATTATGGGTATTTGAGTGAAATACTGCTTTTGTCAGGCCTCTCGAGCAGGATATATTACGTATTATTTTCTCATTTTAAAGTTCTTTGTGTCGGTGTCTTTAGAGGATGCGTTTGACATGTCAAGAGCCTTTCTTTCTCTCTTATATATTTCTCTCCAGGCTTCCATTCTTCAGGTGAAATATATGTTTTAATGATTTTATTCTGTTCTTCACCTCTGTTCATCTTTCATTATTATGTTTGTAACTGACTGTAAATATATGGTGGACATTAATGGGTTCCACTCAAGTGGGAGTCTTAATAATTTTGCATAAATTCTATGCAACTGCATAGCAACACCCTGGCTACAATCCATAGCATCCTAGCATTGTGGCAGTAAGATTTTTCTTTTTTTTGGTTCACGCTTGGCCCTGGATTACAAGAATAATGCTACAGCAATGTACTTAAGGCAATTCTAAAATAATAACTGTAAAGAATAAAGCAAGTCCCAGATGATCATTCTTTCTTTTTTTTTGTATCTTTTTTCTATTTCTTTCGTTCTTTCTGTTTCACTCATGCCCTACCGCCCATTTCCCAGTCTATCTACACACGTTCAGAGGGGAAAATGAACAAATGAATAATTGAAGAGGAGAGCTGAAATTATTCTCCTTGCCTAGAGCTTGTTTCTTTCTTTTTTCCACTGCCTTCTCTTTCCTGGGGACTCAGGTTGCTTCAGTAATATTGAAGTTTTATGAGTGCAATCCACAGGTAATGTCACAACATATTTGCACAATCCATTCTTGATCTCAATATTTATCAACTTCTTTTTTGCATGTTTTCTTATTAAAGAGTATACCTGTTGCATACAGGCCACGCTGGCAGTCATGTTTGCAGGACTTTAGCAGTTTCTTTTGTTTTAATCCTTTGTGTCAACATGTGTGAAATATTTAAATGTCACTGATTCCAGTAACCTACATATACTTCCGCATTCAGAGGCTGTGGCTCATAACCCATTGTCTTGATTGCTTACTTGGACGACATTTCTGAATGTCTTAGATGTGTTTGAATGTTCAGATTGGATGATGAAGAAACCACCTTATCCACCTTATTTTTAATGTAAGAGCAGGTGCGTCTGTTTTTAACTGAATGTAACAAGTCTTCCAGTGTCAAACATCTTGCAGTTATTTTAGCTGTACAAAAACTGGTGTCTGTTGCTTGATGTTGCACACTGGGGTTTATTATCGTATTATTTTCATTAATTTAAATCTTATCATGGGATACACTGGTTCGTAGGATAAATAGTTTTTACCGTTTTCTGCACTTTGTTACTCTATTTATGGCAGCTAATGAATTGGAAGCCTTGCACATTTACAGGAAGTACTGTAACTTATTTCTGTGTTGGAAAAATAAGGTGGATATGATGGATGGAGGCAATTATAACATTTTATTTTTTTTTGTAACTTCTAGACAATTACTAAATCTACCAGTCAGTTTGGTGTAAGAACATTGGGCCTCATTCATGAAACATGACCAGAATGAATTTTTGTGTAAATCGTTCATAAAGCTGTTCTGATGTAAACTTTTGAATTCATGAAAATGTTCGTATTTTCAAAAGTTGGTTAGTTGGTACGAAAGAAATGTACACCTGCTCCCTACCACGTGTAAATTGTGCGTAAAATGTTCTGTGTTCTTTTTGGCAAACTGATGACACTGAATTTTGATGCACTGCCATAATAATTACAAGTTCATTTGCCCTTGCCCTCTCTTTGAATTTTTAATTTTTTTTGCAACTGAGTTGATGAGGGACAAATCGCGACCAACCAGCCTACTTGTACAACGAATGCCTACAACAATGGAGAAATCAATATTACTGGTTAATGCTTTTTTATATTTAGTAAAATTCTTAAAGATGAGATACTAGTAATACGTTGCCGGCATGGATATTCCAAATCATAGCAACTAAAGTGTCTCAGCTGGAAAAACGCTGTGCCACTGTGCCACCAAAATGTTTTCAAGCGCCACCAGCTGGTCGTTTTAAGAAGAGCACCTAACATTTTTTCAGCTGGCTAAAAACTCTTTGGTGAACACACGTTATTGAATATTTATTGTTAAGCATATGGCCTATTAGTTTTTTGCGTTTATGCAATAATACTGGAGCCAAACCTGAGAAAGTAGACCAGAATATTCTACTGCGTTCCTGGATAGGCGGGGATTATGCTAATTGGGAATGAGCATGCACCAGCGCCCTATTTACGAATGATTGGAATTCATTAACATACACATGTTTAACTATCAAATCAGATGTTTACGAAGTGTTTGTGTGAGTTTTGGGAAGGTATGTTTTACGTGCAAATTACTCAGAATTTATTTGATCAAAAATACAATAAAAACAATATTATGAAATATTACAGTATAAAAAGTTTTTTATTTTAATATATTATAAAATGTAATTTATTCTTGTGATGGCAAAGCTGATGGCAAAATTTTCAGCGGCCTTTTCAGTCTTCAGTGTCACATGATCTTTCAGAAATCATTTGTTGTATAATTGTAATATTATTTCAAAATATTTATTTTATTTGACTGGATTTTTAATCAAATAAATGAAGCCTTAGTGAGAATGCACTAGTTTCAAAAACTTTTTTTAATTGTCTTAATTATTTCTAACTTTTGAGCAGTTGTGTGTCTATAGTAAGTGTGTGTGTGTATATATATATATATATATATATATATATACACACACTTACTGTAGGCACACTGCACAATATTCCATTATTTTATTATGTGTTTACATATACATATTTACACACACACACACACACACACTGAAATAATGCAATATGGTATAGAGTGCCTTTATAGTCACAAAGTCTGATTCGCTCACCCACCCACCTACACGCTCGCGCACAAATGTAAAACCTGGCCTCCATCATGCTCAGAATGAATCAGCCAGTGTCTGTAGATTGATGGAGAGATAAGGGAGGCTTTTTTAAGAGGAGAGCTGGGAACATGTGTTTTAAATAAAAGCTTCAAGGCAAAGCCCCATAGCCAGTGTTACATTACAAGGAGAAGATTAAAACACAGGGAAAAACATGCTTCAGCATTTTTATATCATCCCTTATCGGCTCTACAGCTGGAAGTCTGTTGCACTTAAACTCTTCAACGTGAAACCATCCCTCTTCCCTAATCAGCAGAGAAATGATACATGTGTGTATGAGCTCCGACTGGAAATTGGGAAGGCCCTCACTCAATGGAAAGACTGTACGCTTGCTCTCCGGCGTTCCGCCTGGCTCATTTTTTTCTCTTTAAGCTCCTGTGTGTAGATGTGGTGCCTGCAGGGCAGCTGAGGGTAATGTACAGCCCACAGATGGATGGAAGTTAATAGGCTTACATACTACTACTTTTCTTCCTCCTTTTTCCTCGTCATTTTTCTTTTTTGTCCCGTTTTCCTTTTTTTTGTTTTTTTGTTCTTTTCCAGTCTGTCAAGGTAAACTGTGGGAAGCATTATCCCTTTTCACGTTTGAAGACGGGAAAAAGGACCGTTGCATTCGGAAACTAAGGGTGGCAAACTGACTCACTCATTCGTTCAATCTTTCTCTCACAGTTCATTCGCTCGTTTCGGCTCTCACACCCTGGATTTCTTGTTAAGCAGATGTCCCTCAGTTGTCACCAGATGTCGTAAGCAGTTTTTGCAGTAGTCTGGTAACGCAGACTGAAAAGTGTGTGAGGCAGCAGCTTCCTAGGGTTTGTGAGGAGCTTTGTGTGCACATGAAACAGCTGTGCGTTGTCACCTAGATGCTTTTTCATGTTCTGTGTACTTTACTGGGGGTTCCTCCAGGCCGCCATCATTTCCTGATCCGTGTGAACTGACAGAACACACGCACATGAGTGTACCCTGCTAACCCCTTCAGTGTGCTTTACTGGGTTTGTGTTATACTGTAATATGATATTGAATTTAATAGCTTTATTTAGCTAATAATTAGTTGTACTTGCCTAAGCAGTATTAACATTACTATTGCTTGTGTATGCTTTCAGAAACAAATGATCAGTTAATGAATTAATAACATTAAAATTACCATGCCCTGAAATTAAATGAATATCTAAATTATTAATATCATTTTGAAATTTTATACATGTTTATTTATATAATATATGATATGATATAAAGGGTGTAAATGTAATATAAAGGGTGTAATTTACACAGTAATTGTATACAAAATAATACATAAAAGATAGATTTTGTGTTAATTCGCATACAGCATTTTTTTATATGACAGTAAAGATCTTGAATGTTGAATCTTGAAATTTGCATTAAAAAATGTTTAATCTCAGTTATAGATAGTTAGTTATTTTTTGTTTGTTTTTTAAACTACACCTTAGCAACTGCATAGCAACACTCCAGCATCTTGGCAGCAGGCTTTTCTTGGGTAAGCACTACTTACATTTTTTTTTTTAGATTTTTCAACATGCTCATTGCTATTTTGTCTTGTACTTTGAACTTTTGTGTTCAGTTGTTCTACTGTGGCTAAGTATAGGCTAAACTATGCAAAGGACTATAAAGCATGTGGTGTTGGGAGGTTTTGTTAAAAGTAGCTACATTTATCGCTGTCTCTATCTCTCCTCTATCTCTCCTCATTTCCCTCTCTTTTTTTTCTTGTTTATACTCTTTTTTTTTTTTTTTTTTTTTTTTTTTTTTTTTTTTTTTTCTTCTTTCTTTTTTTTTTTTTTGGACTGCTATGCAGAACTTCCTTAACCCCAATTTTTGAGTTGGCTGCCGTTCCTCACAAACTGAGGGAGGCTGTCTGCTTTTTATTTTCTACTAATGAAACACTTGTTCTCAAATTGAGCTGTAAAACCTGCCGTCCGAACGAAACGGTTATGCTCCGCATGTGTGTGAAAGGCAGCGCGTGTGAAATCAGCCCTCTTTTGGCCTCGCCTCTGTGGAAATGGCGGATTATACTTTAACCCCTTAACTGTCACCCCCCTTTTTGAAAATATACTTGAAAGTGCACTATTTAAATTTAAATTGTTATAATTCATGAACGCTTTTGAATACAGACCTAAGGTTGGTCTCTTTTTAAAGAAAACAGTCAGCAGATTATTGCAAAAGTGAAATCATTTCAAAAAATGAAAGTAAAAAAAAGTTATAAAAGTTTAAATTTACTGTAAAAAATTTTTACTGTACTATTTTTATTTTATTTTATATCAAATATTTTACAAAATAGGTTTTAATCCAAATTTGGCATAAAATTAAAGCCATATGTCTGAATAAGTTGTGTTCCAAATTTGAAGTTGATATAAAAAAAATTGAGGTTCCTATGGAATTTTGTTTAGGCGTTATACCACAAACAGCCACCGGGTGCCATCCAAACCCCATTGAAATTTTTTTAATGCATTTGTCTGTCACAAATGTCTAAATTTCTCTGTCAATATTACTCCGATCACAAAAAGACCACCAAATATGGAATTCTGAGAGTCAAAAAATACAATATGTATTTTGTCAAGATTATAAAAAGTTTTGATTCTAAAAGACCGTAATACATTGTGTAATATGACACTTGACACCGCCCACTAAGGGGGAGGAGACCGCCAAAAGATTTTAAGGTCCAATTTCCATGGTAACGCAATGTCCGATTTCAAAATGGTTTTCACAGGATGAATTTTGAGGTTTTAAGCTTTCAAATGATATATAATTTATGATGATTACTAAAATATTTGATAGGGAAAAAAGATAACGGAAAAAAAGAGCGCCAAGCGTCCCACAGGTGGGACGGTGACAGTTAAGGGGTTAAAATAGGAGAAAATTCAAATAATAAGCCTTATTCCCAGTGATGAAACAAAATATGGACAACAACACAGAAGCTGCTGTCTATCAGCATTCAGATCCGCTCGTTTTCATTGATTCAACAATCCAAGTTTGCTTCTCAAAGGACTGTTTTTCATTTAATGTCAGTTTGTTGCAGCCGTTCACTCAGGTTTGTGTTTACCAGGAGGGAGAAGAGACTTCTTTTGGGTTTAAGCCTGTAATCCTCCTCGGATGGCGGCAGTTAAACCAGAGAGGACATTGAAAGCTAGTGTATGTCCGCAATAGAGCTGCTGTATTGAGATCTTGGAAATGAAGGTCAGAAAGGTGAGTGGCGTCAATCTTGACGAGCATCTCTTCCTACAAGCCCAAGGGCGTCTTGGAAGTTTTGTGGTATAAATGAATAATTTAGGTTTATTTCCTCTCGTTGGATCAGTGAAAGGTATAGCAGAGATGCTAGCAAAGGCCGGCGCAGCGAGAATTAACTCAAATCCCCAGTGAACGTAAGCTTAATCTGTATTTAATGATAAATAAAAGACGAAGGGAAAAACGATAGGGATATGCAGAGCCGGTCTGTTGTGATTAAATTGGAATTTGGAGCAAATCCACTGTTGCGTGGGGAGTCAAAAAAGTGCTATTCCAAAAAACATTCAACAAAACATTCTTAAATGGGCTCATGGTGTCGATTGTGATTAGGCATGCTATGCTAATAAAAACTCATTATCACATAACGGCAACAGCCAGGCTGTTTTCACTCACTTTTTAAGCAGACAAACACAACTATACCCCAGTTGGAGCAGACTTCCGCATTTCGCTGTCAAATTGTGAACAATTAACTTTCTTTCCAAAGACTTGCAGAAAGTTGGAAGCCAGAGTTTACACCTGCAATAGCCTGGAGGTCTATTTTTTTTTCTCTTTATTTCCCTGTTGCATTGTGGCTTTTGGCTTAGCTATTTCCTGATTATTTCAAGCTTCGCACTAAGTAGAAGTGGAAGCAGTTGTATGTACGTTTGGATGTAGCAAGCGTAACAAGATAGACAGTTTGACAGAAAGTCAAACTGCAACCTATAAATATCGCTTAAGTTTATATTGACTTTAGTTTGCGGTCAAGAAACAGCGATATCATCGCACACAGATGACTACCTGTAGGGTGGCCGGGCTAATTTCACAGGCTGTTGAGTAGCTCTCGAGCATAGAGACGTATCGCTGCTTAGCATGTTCTGTTAGCACGAGAGCTTGTCTTCCTGTGAGGCAACGCGGTAACGGCGCTCACCTCCCCTCTGGAGATCGCCGCGGATTCCTTCATGCTAAATCAATTACGGTAACCATTATTAATCTATCATGCTGTTTCTCCATGCTGCCCTCCCTACCCTCCTGAACGCCAATGACTCCCATTTCCTCTTTTGAAAAATGGCCATTTTGTGTTGTTTTTCTTTGTGCTGTGTTAACGAAAAAAAGACAACAAAACAAGGCTATTGGTAAAGTGATAACATCTGTTTGGAGGCGCTGGATGCCAAGAGTAAAAATGGTTTCCTCTTGTCTGGGCCAGTGAGAGCCTGATGCTATGCAGATGTGCAGCTGGGCCCCAACTGTAAAAGTTATAAGTATTGTCATAACATTGTTCAACTTCTCCAGTATTTCCTGTCTTCTGCTTAGCACTTTATTACAGATCCTGGACAGTGTCCAGCTCAGGAACGCTCGGAGAGAGTAAAAGAGAGGGAGAATGTGAGAGGTGATGGGGGGAGAATGAGAGGCTCTCGGACGTCCTTGCTTGGCTGATCAGCAGCATTCATTGACTTTTATTCTTCTTTTGATAGCCCTCAAGTTGTTGGTTCAATAGCATTGCAGGAGCTGAGAGGAAGTGGGGGGATGACGTGTGACAGGAGAGATAGAGATGCTCATAATGTACAGGGAAGAGGACAATTAGAGGCAGACAGGTTCACAGAGTTGTCAGGTGAGGGAAAAGATTAAAAAAAGTTCTTTCTCAGTACTTTTCCGCCGTTACAAAAACCTAGTGAGCTGCCTGCATAGTAGGCAAACGGAGGGCATCTTGATTGTGCTGTCTCTTCAGGGAAATTTTATGGCCAAATTTGAATGCAGCACTACCGTTCAAACATTTGCGGTCTAAGATTTGTTTTTATGTTAATTCAAGGTGTATTAATTTGATCAGAAACACAGTAAAACAGTAATATTGTGAAATATTTTGTATTATTTTGCATTTTAATGTATTTTAAAATGTAATTTATTCCTGTGATGGCAAAGGTGAATTTTCATGTCTTATCATCATTCAGAAATCATTTTAATATGCTGATTCTAGCTTCTTATTATCAGTATTTAAAAAGTAGTGCTGTTTAATATGAACTTTCTTTTCATCAAATAATATAAGAGTTATTTGATGAATAGAAAGTTCAAAATAACTTATTTGGAGTAATTACTATTTAATTTTAGTTTCAGTTTTCCCCTTTAAATTAGTATTATTTCTGTTTTATTTTTTTATTTTTTTTTTACCATTTACTCTTCTTCATTGTTAGTTTTTATTTTAGTGTTTTAGAATTTTATTTTATTATTACATTTTGGAGCCATTACTTGTATTTTAGTTTCAGTTTTTCCATTCATATTAGTTTTTTATTTCAGTTAATGGAAAAGTTTTCATTTAGTTTCCATTGATGGTGATAACAGAAACTGTGTTTTATGCTTAAGTATTGTGCAGTCTATGATTTCCAGTGAAATCAATCGTGAGTCTAATCTCCCTTGCAGAGGACCGTTTCTGTGGTGTGGTTGTGTAATTAATGTCGTTGTGAGGTGTTCCAAATAAGTCACATATGATCTTCCATGATGGTTAGAATGCTGTCTGTGAAGGCAGTAGAAACCGAGGCAGCTCACTAGGTTTTGGAAAAGAGCTCTTGTATCCTCTTGTGAGAACAGAAAAGCAGAGAGTGGGCATGAGCACCAGCTGATTCAGTCAAGGCTTGTGTTCATTTCCTGTGGAAGATGCCGTCTCTAGACAAGAAGAGAAAAGGGCCTTTCTTTCTTACTGAGCCTGTCCTGAACTCTCTGTCTCCCTCGCTTTCCTCTCACATGGACACAGCTCACTATCTCCGGCTTTAAAACTCACATAAATGTGCTCACACAGTCAAAACCCAACCTTTTCTCTTTTGCTTTCCACTTTGGCCTAGAGCCATTGATAAAGAAAAGACTATTAACACACTTGTATTCTTTGTGAGTCTCCATCCACGGCACAGCTTTCTGCCCCCCTCTGACTATCGCCTGGAGGTCCGCGGAACTCGGCTCTCCGTTCTGGCAGATATTCCAACTGGCCTTTTTCCACAACATGTGCTTCAAGCTTCTTTGAGTGATCAGCATGGTAATCTTTGATTTCCATGCAGATTCACGATCTTCCCAGACATTATACTTAACTAGCGTGCCACTCGTGAATGTATCTGTCTGGCTGTCAGTCATCTTTCATGCCGACAGACTGCATTCGCAACACTTTCAGACAGAGAAGAGTTATCAGCCGGAGCACATCGCTGGAACCAATCCCCATTCTGATGCTCTCCACGGGCCTCACTGTGCAGAGGCATCTCTTCAATATTCAGTGTTTGTGTTGTTTCATGGAATTAGCTGATAAGGTCGTTTAAAAAACATGCACCTGGTAATAAGTTAACGTTTACCAATACACAGATGGAAGGGCTGTGTCATGGGAAAAGTGGCAAAGTGGCGAGTTGATTGGAATTTGAATTGGAATGACATTGTCTGTCTGTCTGTCTGTTGATCTATCTATCTATCTATCTATCTATCTATCTATCTGTATCGTTCTATCTATTGTTCTAAATGTCCATTACACTTTTTTTTCCAAACTTTCGAACGAGGCTGTATCATTCAAAGTTTGTTTTGACAAATTTTTTGTTTTTCTTGTTTAAAAATTATTTTGTATGGGTTTCTTTGAATTATAATAAATTTTGATTCTAGTTCCTCACATTCAAATTTGAATTACAATCCTGTATCCTCTTTGCTACCTCAGTTCAAATACAATTTAAATTGAATGGAAATTTAAAAGGCAACCCAATTCTATTCTGAATGACGCACTACTCTTAGTGTGAGTGTTTGCACACGTGTGCATGCATCTGTGAACCCCTTGAGAATTAATCACTGAATTACAGTTTCACCATTTCACAGAACTGGAAAATGGAAATGAGAATAAACAGGTAGAAGAAAGCTGTGTGTCGGGGATTCCCCTCTCTCAGAAATGCTGAGTCACTGTGGAAGAGGTGAAGCACTAAGCTTGTACCTCCTGTCCAGGCATTTACTTAGATGAGTTCAGTCAAAACTGTGTCGTATATTTACAAGTATTTTGTCGTTTAGAAGGTCAATCAGCAGATGTGCAGAAGCTACTGCTGTGTTTTTGTCTCTATATGTGCATGTTGGGGGTGAGGCAAGAAGACGGGCAAATCATTGTTACCCTCGTCCCACCCCTGGCACATGATGGGAGTGGGTTGGCCACCCACCCAAAGGGCATGACCTAACACAGCTGGCGGTGACGACAAGAGCACCAACCCTAATGAACGCTTTTCTTCCTCTTAGTGTGTACTTTAATTGGACTTTTTTCTATTTTTGCTAATAAAGCAAGTCCAAGGAAGGGAATGGATGCATAACACAGGAAGGAATCAAACTTGTGGCTTCTGCATTAAAAGCCTCTGTTTTACATGTTTAGAACTGTAACTGCCAGCCCACAGCCCAACAAAGTTAAATAAAAGCCTTTCTCAGACGTGTCAGTTGCTATCCCACTGCGTCAGACGTCACTCACAGCCGCAGCATGCGCATATGCCTTCATAGCTCACAGCTCGCCCATCGTTTGTCATCGTCCCAGTGCGTTTGTATGATGTACGAGTGCTGCTGTTTTCCCAGCGCAGGGCGTGTAGGAATAGGACATTAATATCGGATGGGTTTACCATGTCTGATACTAGTAAGCCCCCTCTCGCAGTGACGCAATGCTTTCTAAATAGCACTGCTGCAGCTGCAGCCCTCAGCTCTCATTTCTGAGAGGTTTTGCTTCTCCCTCATCCTCTCCTCATGCTTGAGCACAGTCTTTATTCTCACGAAGAATATATCACAGGGGATATAAAACAATGGAATTGAAAACCGGAGACTCTGGTTCTCTCCCAGCTCTCTCACTCTTCTGTCTCACTCTCATTTTATATCACTTGGTTTAATTAACGAGTAAAACTTTTGTCCTTGTCTTAACAGAGTAGTTCACCAAAAATGAAAATTCTGGCACTCACCCCTATAGATGAGCTTCAATGGGTAAGCAGACAAGGCTTTAGGATAAACAGATATAATTTATTTTGCATCTGATTTATTTTTAAATCATAATAATGTTATGTTATTATATATTATTAAATGTTAAATTATGTTGTATAATTTACTTACCCATTTAGCTGAGCTACAGAGGCCTGAGTTGAAATTTACTATTTTTTTTTATCTTATTACATATTGTACAGTGCACACACACACATATTATTTTTTTCTATTATGTAATATTTTACATTTTTAAATTAAACTTTTGGAAAACAAATTTGCATTAGCTAAATAAATAATTAATTAAAGTACAATTTCAGTTCACTTTATATTTGAGGTTGGCTTTATCCTTCTTTCCATTGCAACCCAAAAGCAGGTGTTCCACCAAGTGCTAGTTGATTTTTACAAAGAGAGTCATATGTTATATGGGTTTGGAACAATATGAGCGTGATTAACCAATGAGTATTTTCAGTTCTGGATGAACTATTCCGTTAAGATGAGGTGCACTCCTGAGGCAATTTTTAAGAACACGTCTCTGTTACTCACAGTTTCACAGTGCCTGCAAATGTCAAGGTAGCCACCTGCGAGAAGCAGAAAATCTATTTCTCTTCTCCACTCTTGCATGGGCAGTGGCCTCCAGAACACTTAAATTGGTTTTCGAGTTTTCTGCCTATGCTCTGGCATCTTAGCCATGCTCTGAAGTGATCTGTTGTTTAAAACGGGCGTACCTTTTGTCAGATGTTGGCTGACATCAGCACAAAAGGTATCAGAATTTTGCCAATGTAGCCTTGGTTGTTGTCAGTGTTTTACTTGTTAGAAACATTCTTTTATAGAGGTGAACAGAATCTGTAATATAAACTAGCGCTACTTAATACACAGCCTTCAAAGGTTTTTTTTTTTTTTGTCATCACATTGCACCTTGGTGCATTAATATAAATATTCGGCTGATTTGTGGTCACAGGTGTGCAGGTATATTGATTTTATGCTTGAATGGCTTCAAACGTGATTCATCTTATCTGAATTTATAATGCAGTAATGCAGCACAATGCAGTTTTGAGTTTTTTGTTGTTAGGTTGTACCAAATGTGTGAAGCTGTTTTTGCACTGATGACAGACTTTTAATTTGCATCCATTACATTCAAAAAAAAAAAAAATGTTTTGCACTGTATTTAATGCACTTGAAATATTACATGAATGCATGTTAAAGTAATGAAAAAATTTGGGGGTTTGATTTCCAGCATACTGTAAGAATATATAAATGAATAATACAATACAGTGATATAATATCACTCAAACCATATATTTAAATTATTTATTATTTATTCATTTAGTAGTGGTTGTGACATTTATTTTTTATATAAATATATATATATAAAATATAAATTTTCACAGAAAAACAAGTAATGTAATTATATTATTTAATGTAATATAATAATACTATTTTTATTGTAAATCATTTATTTTTTGATGTGGCTCTTGACCTTTCCAAAGTTAACTAGCCCTGACATAACAGATGCTGAGTCATATGATAGGTGTAAGGTGTACATCTCAAATCTAAGTGTAGAAAGGGTAGACTCTTCCCACGTACATCCTGCACAGACACACAAACACACACACACACACACACACACACACACACAGACACAGCATCAACAAATAGACCAAACATAATTACTTATGTTACCCGGTCTGTCAAACTGTCTGGAGCAGACACACATGCATGTAATTGCTCACAGTGGGATATCCAGCAGGGCAATTGAAAACACACAAGTCACATCTGAGCCGAGCAAAATAACAGGAATCAAATTAATAAAATAAGCTTTGCATACCCTTTTATTTGTCTTTTAGCATCCCCGTGAAGTTCTCCTCCTTCTATAGACCTTATCAGATTTGACCAATGATGCACAGGAGTGTGTTTCCTTAAGCATTTATAAATACCTGAAGCTTCATTCATTCTTGCTGATGTCATGTGGCAAATGTTCCTCTCGCTTTAAATACCCATTCAAATTCGTACAGCAGGTCAGCTCTGGTAATTAAGTATTGAATCCTGCTCAGAGAGGCCACACTGACCTTTCACTCAATTATCGATCGAGTTTGGCATTTTGACAGACTCTAGTTACAAAGGTGAATTAGGTCCCTCGAGTCCCGTGATGTCACAAGGTCTCTTACCAGTGACATCAACAGCAGTGACACCTGAAGTGAACTATCCCCGTGTGTTTTGATTGGTCTGTCGCATCCACCTTTTGCGCAATGTGCATCAGAGACATTCAGACCACGTGTCCGCTGGGTTTATTATGTCTGAAATAGAGCTCATGTCATAAAGGAAATAAAGTAGGTGTTAGGTTAATAAAGCTTGTAAAGTATTTAAGACTATTAGCAGTTTTATTGATCTGACCGAAGAGAATTCTGTATTCCACATACATTAGCCACTTAAGTTGATGGATCCAACAAGGGATTGCTTAGTAGAAGGACGTTTTGGCAGACAAAGTGAAACTCTTGCCATTTCTTCAAGGATAGGTTTGATGTTTTTCAGGCCATTCGATAAAGCAACAAGACATTCAAGGTCTTGAGTTGCACTGTTTTTTTAACCAAGGTTAAGGGGCATTTTTAGACATGATACACAAGTAATTTAGTTCATTAGCTTAACTGTAGGCTGTTTACAGTTGCCAAGCAACTTGGAATTTATATATTTATTCATTTTATATATGTTGATGATCTTTTCTTTTTTCATTATTTTATGTAGAACAAATTAGTATCTTTAAATGCAGCTCATCTAATCAGAAACTGAAACTATGGTTTACAATTAAACCATTTAAAATAATTCTTAAAATAAGTCTTAGGTTATTAAACCACATATAACATGCAGCATTTTTTTCTGTAAAAAAAAACTATATTTTTTTTCTGTATAAAACTATAAAATATTGGCTGTTTATTAGTACTTATAAAGCACTCATTAATGCATGGCCATATTTTACATCCCTTACCGCTACATAACTACAACATCTACCTTACTTGCTATCATTAAGCACCAAATTGGGAGTTTATTGAGGTAAAGCTCTTAGTTAATAGTGTACTTGTGTTTCCAAATCTAAAGTGTTACCTAAAACTTTTTTTTCCTAGATAAAACTTGTAAAAGAATGGGTATGTCTTAGTTTTTCATAGTGCATGTTTAGATGGTCTCTGGTGAGTTCAGACTGTCTTTTCTTCCACTTTGCACTGCCAACTGAAATAGATCAGTAACCCATTCCCTCTACGCCCAAATCGAGGGTCATCCTATGCATCGGAATTCAATAATTAGAGCAGAAATCTAGTTCTGTAATCAGTAATTCTTTTGGTTCAAAGATTCACTGTCATAAGACTTCTGTGAAAAAGAACACTGTGACCCGGCACTCCACTTCCATCAATTCCCTTCACGGCTGTTTTGATCACTGCCCACGCTAGATAGGCTTCGATCCACTCAGCCACCGACGCGCACCGGGTCATGCTCAAGCCTGCGCCTGTTTGTTGTAAGCCCACTAGCATAGCCCAACTCCATGCATGCAATGAGCACGCTCTCCCCACAGAGTGTGTTCAAGAGCAGAGAAAAAGAACGAAATTGTAATTCATGTATTGATCACAGCTGCTGTGCTCATCTCTATAGGAGAGATACTCAGAGAATGGTCATCTCCCATAATACTCATCAGCGACATTCAGTAACCACAGAAAACAGCTTGTGGTCAGGATTTACCTCCTATAGAACATTCAGACCGTCCATCTGTTTCATAAAAAGACTGATCACTCATTTATGCATGTAATAATATTTAATAAATGCATTCTCAATTTTTACAGCTGTATTTTCATAGTCTTTTTAAACTAGGGAGAAAGTCTGGAGTTCTGAAATTACTGTTTGCATGAAACTTTATTATTTCAAAAGATCAAGGAAAATTATATCTCTCATGATATAACCCCTTTAATTCTCAAAGTATGAAGCTGTTCAGCTTCAAAGACTTTATGGATTGAAGTTATAAAAATGTATGTGAGCTTACAAATAACTAATATTTGCTATTTTTTCAAGATATCTTGTACTTTGTGCATTTTTCTTTTTGTAATGTATTTTTTCTGGTTTGTAGTTTATATAATTATTTATAAAAATAAGAAATTGTTTATTATAGTTTAACTTTATACATATTTATATAGTTTAACATGTTTATAAAAATATAAGGATATTATTATTTATTCACCTGTTTTCAAATGGAGCGGCATTTAATACACAGAGCCGTAGATCACTAACAAGCTACGCAATATCGCATTCATTATCGAAGGCGATTCATCTGCGATAATGAACTCGATATTGTGTAGCTTGTCTGTGAACTACGGTTCTGTGTATTAAATGCGGCTCCATTTGAAAACAGGTGATGGAGATTTAGAGCTAATCATGGAACCGGCTTTACTGACGAGATGCTCATAACAATCGCGTTCGATATATCGCCCAGCCCTAATTGCAATTATATATAAAGTGATAGTTTATTCATAAATGAAAATTGTATTCAGTTACTCACCTTAATGTCAGTTTTCCGTTCTGTGAAACAGAAAAGCCAAGTCATCTTTGTTTTTATAGTGATTTTATACAGTCGATTTTGTTTCAAATCAGCTTCACATTATTAAACAGGAAGCTAACCGAATCAATGATGAAAACTTCAAAAATGTTTGTTTTTTTAAATGAGAGAATTTACCTTTTTTCATCTATAAAGACTGAGCCTGCACTGGTGGGTCACACAGCAGCTGCACAGCTAGACTAGCCCCTAATAATGAAACAATGGGTTCAACGGTAAAATCACTGTTCCCACAGGCCACATTAGACTGAGTGTTAGTGTCACTGAAAGGCACTTAATGGTTCACGCTGACTTCCTCTGACTGCAGAAGTCACATTTTATAAATCTGTGTGAGTGAAGCAGAGTGAAATGAGTATTTTACTCAGTAACACACTTTATGAGACCTGACAGCAGTTCACATGCTCGCTCTTTGTTTCTATATGCTACATTCTATTAGTGAGATTTATCCAGTATTTGTAACTTTTGAGAGGTCAATATCTTGATTATTCAGTGCCAGGTTTATGACAAGGTGCAAACATAAAAGTATATTCAGTGTAATAGATATTGGATTTCATTTACTGAATAAATAAGGGTCAAGACTCTCATCTGTGCTAGACTGTCGAATATTTGTGTGCTTGACTTTCAACACTTTATTAAAAATCAAAGTGTCAAAAAATGCCTACACACCAAACCCCTTCATCTCCTGCCTCTGGTGCCCTCAGATGGGATTTACAGTGGCTACATTAATTAAACGTCTGCAAACCAGCACATTTAAGCATTTGGAGAGGTAATTAACAATGGCTTACGTGAATGCTAGCTAGCAGCAAAGGTCAAGACAGAAAGTGTGTTACAGGCACAGAAAAAAAAATGCTGAATGTGTTGTTTCGTTGTTAAGAGGGTCAGTTGCACCAGACGAGAAAGAGGTTGGATGTAGGTATCTTTTAGATATTAGAGTTAGTGTGAAAATTGGAAACAGGCTAGTCATTCGATTCGCCTGAGGGCAGATGGGGGCCCTGTAGTTCGACACTCTTCCAGATGGAATTGGTAATGGACCTTAGCGCTGCTCGCTCCCATTAAAAACACTGTGCTATTTGGATCCCGAGGAACAGTCCAGCACATGGAGTATATAAGTATAATTGTTTTAAATCAGACTTAGCCGGTTTCATCATATCTGTATGTTTGAACAGTGAGTTAATGGTCAGTTTCTGCGGTTTGGCTAGCATTGCATTTGCAACTTTTTGTATTCTTGGTAACTTTGTACAGAAAACTAAAGTATTTCCCGTTCGGAGGCCATAGATTTTGTTCCAGTAACTTTTCGGACATATGACTGATTAAATTTTGCTAGTACAGTAAAAGCATAATGGTTGAAAGGAAGGGAACAAATTACACCGTTCATGTCTCCATGTGTCTTTTTGAATGTGGAGGCCCAGAATTGTGTCCTAAAATAGATTCTCCTCCTCCACTGCTGGCCTGTTTGGCGGACGCTGGTCTGTGTGACCTGCCTGCTCTGATTAGCTCAGTGGTGGGGAAGGAGCCCAGTGTTGGGAAATGAGCAGAGCTCGTCAGGCCAGCGGGGTCAAGGTGAGCATGGCCAAGAGGCTGTGACCGACTTCAGAAAAACTTTACTTCCTTATCCTCTATTTCCATATCCTCTTCCTTTACTTCCATTTCCTCTTTTTCCCTTTTTACGACTGTCGAATTATTATAAATTTTAATAAAAATTTTCACATATATGTCAATATATATTTTGAGGTCAGGAGGTATGATTAAATTTTAATTTGTCAGTGTGTGTGTTTATATAAATGGTAACACTTTAGTATAGGGACCAATTCTCACTATTAATTAGTTAAGTACTAGCATGCCTGTTATTAACATATTGGCTGTTTATTAGTAAGGCATAATCAAAGACTTGCTGTGCATTAAAGGATTTTAAATGCACGACGTGGAGGCCAAGAACCACTTAAAATAAAGGGTGACCATATAAATTGTAATCATTTATGTATACTGTATGTAAATAGTAATCACTATGTTCATTTTTATCATTTTATAATGTAATATAATATAATATATTACTAAATATGTTTTATGCACTACTGTTCTTTTTTTTCCCAAAGAAATACTTATATTCAGCAAGGATGCATTAAATTGATTAAACGTGATAAGTGGAGGCTTTTACATCATTAGAAAATAATTAGATTTCAAATAAATGCTGCTCTATTGAACTTTCTGTTCATCAAACAAATCTTGAAAATTCAGCCTTGCCATCAAAGGATTTAATTATATTTTAAAATATATTTAAATAGAAAACAGTTATATTCAATTGTAAAAATATGTCACA
The DNA here is from genome assembly GCA_021397915.2 of Tor tambroides. NCBI lineage: Eukaryota > Metazoa > Chordata > Actinopteri > Cypriniformes > Cyprinidae > Tor > Tor tambroides. Next base: position 21,365 of record JAFVLL020042624.1, on the reverse strand, counting down.
ATGTTGCCGTTTTTACTGTATTTTTGATAATCATATAGAGGGTGAACATGAAAGACGTAGGCTATTTCAAAAACTCTTACCTAATTTTACTGCATGAACACATTAAATTGACAGCCCTAGTATTTTTATATTCTCATTCAGATTTTTTTTACCGTGTGTGAGTATGTTGCATTTTTCTCGTTGCAAATGATCAGATTATAATGTTGTAATGTTCTACATTGGAATAATTATCGTGGGCTGTTTTGTCTTCCTCCTATTTCTCCATGCAGTCACACTTCCAGGAACTTCCCTCTCAATCAGAGCTTTATTATGACTTGATTGGGTTCATGAGGTTCTTACAGTGGAATCTCAGTCATTGCCTACAGACTGATGGAGGTGTTGGCCCCCATCCTCCAATATGTCTTTGCCATATTCCAGCCATTTAGCCCCGGATTTAATACTACAAAGTGCCATTCATTACCGCAGTGCCTGAAAACTCCCGTAATTATCCAAATTTAGCACAATGAAATTTACTCAACTAGCTCAAAAGTCTCCCACTCTTTAGCAGCTAATTTCGAAGGCTCACTTGTCCAGGGTTGCTAGGCAATTACAACCCATGAAACTGCTTAGGCACTCTACTTGCGAAGCCAGTCCCACGAATAACACACTTTCCGAACATTCCCCAGCCTAGCTGCGCAATGAACACATCGCGTTAGTTTTATCAAATCATGTAGTGGTTTCGCTAAGCTGCACTTTACCCATTCAAACAGACAAAGAGAACAACTTCTCAGTGATCATTGTTCATTATTAAATAATGTCAGAAATGTTCCTCATGCCTTTTTGCTCCTTTTGGTTTTCTTGAACTTAATGCACAGCCAAATGCCGCTGTGCTGTAGTGTCAGTCAGGAGCGTTTTGTCTGAGCTCAGTGTCGATGTATAGTGATTTGAGCTGATGGGCACTGAACTATAGAAGCTCCATGGAGGCTTCATTAGTGTTAGTTGCTGGCTGATGGTCCCTTCCTGTGTACTCTGAGTGGGTGAATGATTTCTGGGCAACATGATGGAGGATCTCAGTCTGAGCTCCTTGGGGTTTGTCACGCTACTGCTAATTTTAGCTTAGTGGGGCATTGCCTTCCCGCAGCTTATAATTTTTTCATCTTCTTTACCCCCTTTTCTCTCCAGTTTTTCTTGTCATTTTTTGTTCATCTTCTGTCTCCTGCAAATGTTCTATTGAGATAGTAGTTTTGACTGCTTTGTTATCAATAGCTATGTTTCCATCCACCTATTTTCACGTGCATTTTGGGATTTCACATAAAAAACTCTGAATGGAAACACCAAGATTCTAAAAATGCACATGAAAAGACATATGCACTCAACTAAGTCGGATAAATTTCTAATCCGGTAAGAAAACTTGCACATAAACTACGATGGAAACACTTATTTTTTCCTGAATGCGCATCAAAAAAGATGCGACTTTACAGTGGGACAGCATAAAACTGGGCAAACCAACAAACCGATCTCATTGCACAGCATCTGAAATGCTAGTTTTGTCATTCTAAAATGCTTGAGCAAAGTCTCGTCCAAGTGCTTTGTTATAATTAACTCGAACGTAGGCTCCGAAAATAATGACCGTGTTTTGTCTGTGTGCTCTGAAGCTCGTAATTTATTGTATACAAAAATGTGTATATACGGTGCCTTCTACTGCAGCAAATTTAATTTTTCTTGATATTGACTATTTTGTTCTCTTCAACTCACTGGATGGAAATTTTGCGCATAAGTTTAATTCGTAACTTTGGATGGAAAGTGCTAATTATGGTTATTTCTCATGATGACAAAGTTAGTTTAGCTGCCCCAAGAAAGAGAAGCTGTTCCTGATTTCTCGTCAGATGTTACAAAACCTTACATTTAAGGTATAAATATCACAGTTTAATTGGTATGAAACGAGTAGTATTAGATTTTGTTTACTGTCACATGCAAAAGCAACTTTGTGTTATTGCCTGTAAAAAAAAAAAAAAATTGTTAATGTCTTATTCAACATCATCTCAGTTCTGCATTATGGCATTTATTCAAAAAAAATATTTCTGTTATCTCTTTAGAGTTATGAAAATAGTTTTTATAACTTATTGTTGATTACCAAGTGATGAAATTCAGAAAAGTAAGAAAACAAATAAAAGTAGGGCTTTTGAAGTAATTAAAGTACAATCAGGGAAAGGTTCATTATACACATTTCTTAAAAAGTTGCCAAGTTGATTTCTTCTAATGTGTCCCATTATACATTGTTGTATAATATAATGATGCAAATCTGATGAAAAAACATTTTTAAAATAACGTTAAGACCATCTGGTGAGTGACAAATACATAAATGACATGTTGCCGTTAATTATAGTCTGATAGTTTCTTCTTTAATCTCCAAAATCATTCCAAAAGTCACTTTTATATTTAACGTAATGTCTGTCGCCTACCCTGAACCCCTGATCCAGGAGCAGCAAGCTGCCTCAACCAGATCTGACCATGTTTATCAAGTGAAATGGTGTCACTGTTATATCAGATCCCACGCAGTGACTGCCTACACCACAATATCTCAAACAAAATCTCTCTCTCTCTCTCTCTCTCTCTGCTTTTGAGTGGGTACATTTGCCAGACTGTTCTCTGAGGTGAAGCGTATGAGTGTTATCCTTGTGAATTTGATATTTTCTCTGAGTGCAGTAAAATATTGGGTTCTGAGTTACAGGGCAATTATTGTGATGCTCCATGTCTGACAGTGAAACTGATATGAGCTGAAAAGCTCTGGTTATATTTTCGAGTATTTTCCAGTTGGCTTAATTGCACATAAATGGAAAGCGAGAGTTTGTGTGCTTTTGCTAGGTGTGAATACCTCTGTCTCTGTGTGTGTGTGTGCGCATGTGGTTTACTTCTTTTCAGCTTAAGTCATTCTGAACAGTGGCGTTCTCGTAACTTGTTGTTTATTGCAAAGCCACAAACGTACAGCAGCCTCACAGCTTACTTTAGCAAGCTTATGTGAAATTTACAGCAGAGAAACATTAGTTGAGTGGAAAAAAGGCTGTCATTGTTAGTGTACAGAGCGGCTCACATTCAGATGCCGAGTGTTGTGTAGTATAGACTGTCTCTCTCCCACACATAGACAGCTTCACATGTCTCTGCCTGTGTTTCCCCTCCAGGGCAAGGTGAATTGAGGTTTCTATGTCCTTCTTTCTACACAATATTACAGCACACACTATTAAAGCAAAGTGTGCCAGAGTTTTGCTAGTGGCAGTTCCCACAGTCTCTATTTTGTGTAGTTTGGAGAAGAATTAAAAGAAGAAGAAGAAGAAGAGGAAAAAAAAACGGATTATTTGCCCCAGGCCTGCAGAAAATATTTGGAAAATGTTCCATGGTGAAGTCTTATTTTACAAGATACCTCTCAATCCTTCTATTAATCTGTTTTTCTGCAATATTCCTCATTTGGCTTGTGACCTGGCTAAAGGCCAAAACGAAAATAAATACAGGTCAATAACAATGCATGAGTGGTTATGATAAGAAAAATATATATTTTTTTCTTAAATTCTTTAAAACATGTGGCTTGGTCTTAGACACATTTACGTTGTATTTCATAAGGTTATAAAATATATGTAAAAATACAATTAATGTAGTTTAAGTTATTTATTTTTACAAATATCACAAGTTATTAATCTAAAAAAGTCTAATTATCTCATTTTTTAAAGAGACTTATTGACCTTGAGACACAGTCATGAGGGTCTATTTCTAGTATATAATTTCCTGTATGTTTCAGCACTTGGTTACAGCATGTGACGGCTGACCAATGTTAAAAAGCAGTGAAGCAGTTTTGTTGTTGTATATAATATTTCTAATAATAATAATAATGGTTTGTCAAAATATTGTTCAAGAATTCAATTATTTTAATGAGATTTTTTCTTAATTTTAAAATCAGCATAGTTGTTCCACTTTGACATTTTTGACTTTGTTCCGCCTCCAGAATTATCAGAATAAACATGTATAACAATAAACATTTTTAATATATATTTTTTTAAAGATTTGTACCAAAGAAACTGTCATGTCATCTATTCATACTTAAGTATCATGTTTACCTACATTGTAAACCAGCATTTAATTAATCAGAGAACACAAAGTGGGTCATTGAATTTTTATGACGAACTTTGATACTGAAATACTGATCCAAGACCAGAATTGATTGTTTTTGTCTCAATAGATGTTGATTTGTAGAGCCAAGAAAATGCTTGTCGATCAGCAGGCACCCTTTCTGTGACTGCCAGTAACCCCATTGGCCTCTGTGACACACGAGCAGGTGTGCCGGTGAAGTCATGCCTGAACTCTTTGCTCTCTTTCCTGCCCATCATTGTCAGTCACTTTAACTATTGTTTCGGGTCAGCTGGCCCCATGTTATGACATCCAGGACGCGTCGACACAAACAGCATTGAAGAGGACCTTATGGAGGTGACAGATGACACATTTAGAGGCCAGCTGCGACGTATCCGGATTTCCTCTCCTGTCACTGAGACAGGATGTGTCCTCGGAACTGTTTCTCAGAAGAGGATACCACATATCTAAGGAAGACCTAGATAAGGGATACGGGTGTAGTGATAGTGTCAAAAGGCCTAATGCCTTTGTAGCCGTAAGGGGAGACCAGAGCATTGTTTGGCCTCTGGAATAGATTATTCCAGAATACATAAAGCCGCCTTCTATTTGCACAAGAAGGAGGGAGACCTTTGATTTTTGCAGCACAATAGGCTACTCTCATGACTACAACCATAAGCCCTCTGAGTGCAAATGGATATCTGCGCTTCACACTTCCAGATAGAGACCCGTCTGTCTTTGATCATGTCCTCCGATTCAATCTGATTTGGAGAGAAAACCCAGGCTCAGATAGTCTCGTGTATCAGCGGGGTACGCCGCGGTGTGATGCAGGGCAGGACAAAGGGGGTGGATGGGGATTTGGATAGAGATAACAGAAGGGCTGTCTTTGAACGGAAAGCTGAAGCCCATCTCCTCAGAGAGTTTTGATGGCTTGAAATTGGGCCGAGGGAACTGGTCAGCTGCGGCAGGTTGACAGTTTCCTCCATTTCTGTCTTTTATTTCCTGTAGATGCATTCCCAGTGCACAATTCACAACTATTATATTTAACATATGGGATATTGGGGCTAGTTGGCAGTTGTTCTCAACCTTTTTGATTCCAATACCTCCCATTGTCCGCGACAATATTTAAAGGCCGACACTCTCAGGCTGCGTTCCACTCCACTTTTAGACACGCCCTCGCAAACTTCCCTAAGCACTTCACCTCGGGGGAATCCCCGCTGCCATTTTGAAGTGCGTTCCACTTAGTGAAGTGAACGAGGGAAGTTTATATGAACAGACACTTGACCCCTCGATTTTGACCGAGGGAGCGAGTCTGCTTCATATGCACACTTCAGGCCACTCCACAGACCACAATGCAGCACGATCATGACGTCTTCCCAGATTGCGTTTAATTTATCCCCACCCCAAAGAACTCTATAATATATAAATGATTTTTCTTTTACATTTATAACAGCCCAAGCATACCTGTACACGTATAGAATTCTGCATCAAACAAATTCGTAAGGGAAAAAATGTAAACAATAAACCAACTCCATAGCGGATTCTAAGTGATCAAGGGCTAAGGACGTTCCAATTCAGCCCATTCCGCCAGAAGTGGGCACTCATGCAGCGTAATCAATGATGTACATCCGAGTGAACGTGACGGAGGGAAGTTTGCGGAACTGGAACACAGCCTCAGTTTCTGTAAATTTCAGAATTCCAGAAGTTTTAAGACCACACTTTATACTCAATGAAATAAAAAATAACCTGACTTTTCCAGTAGTTCATGATTTACTGGAAAAGGATTAACCATTAGGATTTAAAAAAAATGTAGTTCTTACAATTTGTACCTGATAAAATATTTTAGAGCATAAAAATGGGTTTAAATGTGTATTCATTACAAAAAGTATTTTATTAATTTACATGACTTTCCAGGTCTAGAAATTACAAATACATCCATGTCTTCCCAGACAGTTAAAACCCTGGTTCTTCAAAGAGGGAATCAAAATAAGAAATATCTTGATTTTTAGTTGTTTCAGCTTATTTTAATGCTTGTTTTGTTTTAAGTTAAATAAGTCATCTTGAGGGCCCCTTGGAGGTTTTCTGTGGCCCCCTATTGGGCCTCAGGCCACTGTTTGAGACCCACTGCTATGAGGTATCTCATCTCATACAGATTTGAAACTTTCAGAAATTTAAATTTTACAGACTTTCAAAAAATAGAACCCTGAGAAATATTCCCTGTAGTAAAAGAAATGTGACAACTGTTCTCCGACACGTAAAGTGCTTAACCCTTTCACACGTGAGTTTAAAATATTCTAGCTGAGCCCCCAGCGTAAGTTTTTTTAGGCGACCGTTATTTTAGAATGTATAGCCTTATTGTTTCCATGGCGACGCGTCATGCTTGTCATGTGACACCGCAGCCACAATAGCGCTGTGTGACACATGGATCGCTTTTATTTCGTTTTTCCTTTTTTGATTATTAATATTCACAAACATACTCACTATATTATGAAATATCAGATTTTCCGATTCTGAAATATGTGCAAGTAAATGTATTTGGTAATTTAAATACTTTTATAATGACCGTGTTAGTTGATCTATACCGGGTGATGGGCGCCGCCATGTTTGTTCACGCTGAATCCGAGCTGTGGGATTAACAACATGTAAATTCATCCTCTCCTCCCGAAACACGTTAAAGTAAGTCTCCGGTTAAACTGGGAGAAGAGCAGAGTAAACTTTAAAGTTATCTACACAATCTGTATATGATAAATAAAACATCTTGTCAGATTATATTTGTAAGGATCATTATTGCTGCTTCCATAGACATCAGCGTGTATTTTACAAACTATAAATGTATGGTTTTTGCTAGTACTTGTGTATTTAAATGTCTGAAAGCTAAAATAAGCATTATATGGTTGAAAACACTGAATATTTGTGATAATATGACAGCACTAGCGCGCGCGATCTGGCTCCGAGCCAGCCAACGCGCGAAAGCAGATTTGAATTCAGCAGTTGATGACGTGACGCACTGTATGTTCTAATCACACCGGTGTGATCGTACGCTCCAGGGACCAGCCAAGACTGATCACACCGGTGTGATCGTACGCGTTAAAGGGTTAAATAACCTTCCGATTGACTACAGATGATTTGAGAGCATCCTTACTGCTTTTTAAAGACTTCATCCTGACGTGAAGTGTTCCGAGAGCAACGTGAAGAAATGTGAATGTGATGTGGGAATATTACCCTGAACCGTGGCCTCCCAGGTTCCAGGAGAAATGAAGCTTTCACAGAATGTATTAAACCTTATTTATCAAACTGAATTATATAATTACGACTCCGTTTCAGCAAGAGACTTCGGATTTGCGTAAACCCGGTATAACATCCACCAAAGATAGGACTTGATGGTTCGATATGTCTGCAATTGTATCCAGATGTTTGCCGACGGCGTTTCGATGGTACTGCCTGAGCCTTGAAAAGTTGATGCAGGATTTCTGAAATTGAAATTGTCAGTAGGGGTTCACCTAATTTCCCCACAACTGATTAAATAATTGTTTATTTAATGTAAGAGGCCCCGTGGATTGCCTAAGTGAATTACATGTAATTTCATTTCACCGGCTTTGTGTGCAAATCACCCCCTTTAAACCAAAGAATCCTTTCTCTTACATCCACACGGCATGCCAAATGTGTTATTAGCCCTTATTTTCGCATATTACATCTGTGATGTGTGTCAGTCTCCCTGCATCCCCTGCTTCCCCTCATCATTTTAAATGTCTCTGCTTTTAGCCGAGATTTTGCTGTCCACCTCACCAAAACTGACTGTAGGATTGATGTTGCAGAGGCCTGAAAATCTCCCTGGTGCTGAAAGCTATTATTTTCACCTCTAACACAGACATTTTTCATAGACGCCGCATTGTTTAGTGCCGAAAGTCGACAATGGCTGTGAAACCTTGAGAGCAGCTGATTACCGTAATAGGTTTAAGACAGAAAGGTGTGATGTTTCTTCCCCGCCTCTTTCACCTGAGACTAGAAGCTTTTAATGGAGAGCTTTATGGGATTGTGGGAACATGCTCGTTAAATAAATAGATGTAATTAGGTCCTGCCTCTAATTACTTCAGATTCCTCTCACCAGGACCGAATTAGTCCGACTCCCTAGAGCGCCTAGTGTTAGGCATGCGTAATCAATCACGTACAAACAGAATGCACAGGCTACACCCACAGAAAGTACCAGAGTGCAGCAGGGTCATTCATCACAGCCCGCAATGCAAACAAGAACAGCCATTTTGTTGTTTACTGTGAGTACCTTTAACCCCGTGCTACCTGTATGCGTACCTTAGTTGTAGCCCTCGCCGTATGGAAAAAAATGAGCCCAAAAAATACATAATCCAGCCTATTATTACACCTCATCCCGAGTGCAGATGAAAGGTAGCACAAAGTTTGTTTTGATTATGATTAGTGGCGTTTTAATCAGTGACAGTTTTGCGTGATAATGCATGGCATCTAGCGAAGGCCGTGACGGATACCAGATAGCGGGAGCAGCGCTGAGAGCAGATACAGTGATAAACTGGAGCAGGCCAGGAAACAGACAGGGCCTGGGCTCTCTGCGGCCCCTCTAGCCCGTGGAAAAAAAACAATGCATCACCTCACAGCACGGCCAGACGTGGCAGGCGAGAAAAATCGCCCCACACTTTGGGAAAACAAAGACAATCAGGGCTTTCTCTCGTTCGCCTCCCCTCCTTTTCCTTTGGTGAGCAGCTGCAGCAAGCCAGTCAAATGTACGTTTTTTTTTTTTCTTCTTTTTTTTCTCTCGCCAACTTGTCCTTTTTTTGAGATGTAATGGAGGGAGAAAGAGATAAAAAACAAAAACAAAAAAAACAGAACCTGGCAAGGTAAGGTAGGCATTCGTTTTTACAGATGGCAGACTGGTCCAGTTGATAATTGAAGAGGAAGTCTGGGATTGTGCACCATTCAACAGGATTAGGCTATTTCTGGGTTTTCCTGTGTAATTGACCCACGACCTGCTCCCAAACACATCCACATCTCAATGTATTGACACTCCCACTTCTATTTGATCCTGCCCTCCTACTTAAAATGTAATGGACTGTCACTGTTTTCCCTTATTTGAACACTCACACACACACACACACACACACACACACACTATGGATAGAATAAAAAACACCTTTGCCTTCTGATGTTTTTTTTAATTGCTCAATTTATTTTCCCTGTTGATCGAAATAGTCTTTAAGATTACGTAATTTAAGAGTCTAATTTATTCTAACACTGAAACAGTCCTTATCACACCAGAGTCAGATGCAAACACGATCAGCCTTTCATTCTGATTTAGTTTTGGCTCTAAGAGTCAAGAGCTTTTGATTTATATTGTTTTAAATCCAAAGCTTTTGGCCAACTGTATACATAACCATATAAGCTTTCTGGATGGCTAAACAGGAGGCCCAGCACAAATGAATGATTTGACCAACAAGATAAATTATCAGTTGTGTTCACACTGTGTGTAGGTTGTATGTATATTAACTCTCTACGGCTGTTGTACGATGAAGGACTGCGGGCCAGGCGGAGGGAACACGTGTGAGTGATTTGGCTCTGGAGCCCAGAAGGCCAGGGAGAGAAATCCACAAAGCTGATGACGGACACTTTGTTTGGCTTGTAACGCTAGAACAGGATAGGAAAGAATAAATCAATCAATCATGTCTAAACTGTCAGGACTAGCTTATGGCCCTCTAAAAACCCCACTGAGATCAGAAAATATATACATTCTCGCTTAAAGGTTGTAAGAAAGCATTGATTCTGACGTAAATGAGCCATAATTCTATTTTGAGATAATCTTCCAGCAAGGTATTGTGGTTTGTGTTGTAGGACATGACAGACATTTTGCTGTCTTAAAGGGACAGTTCACCTAAAAGTGACAAACTCAAGTCAATTCCATTCCAAACTATCCCTTTAAGTCATAGGCCTACAGATTTGGAATTAGACATTTAAATATTTAATTGAAGTACCCATAGAATATTTAAATGCATGACCATCTAAAGCCCTCAGCATAATATGGTAGTGCTACAGTATTTTTTGTAAAGAATAAAACTATTGATTTGGATAAGTGTAATGCTTTATATAAGGGTAGTGTCATTGTTGCGGCAAGCTATTAGAAAGGTGTTTATGCACCTTCAATGAGTTTACCTACCTTTTTATATGCAACATAAGGAAGTGGGATCCCTCCCTCTCAGCCTGAAATGCTGCGCGCATCAGAATGATGCTCTGCGGTTGCAAAGGGCAGTTGTCAGAGTGACTTTGCATTTGCTGATAGCTCGTGGAAAACATTGCTCCATCTCATTAAGTTATTGCCATCATTTTTATTCTTTATGGTTGTGCAGGCTACCGTCCCTCATTCTCTTTTCACATTCATTTTCTACGTATCTATGATTAATGGGAGATGTCGAACTGTAGAGTGAGCAAGCATCAGCGAAGGTGAGATCATAATTAGTTTAGCTGATGCAGGGCCCTCCAATGGCGCATCTGGATGGAAAAATTACCCTATAGGAAGCTGGCAGCGGCCCAAAACTTTTTACTGATACGTTGTGAAACACCCGATGAATCAAGTGCCCTTTCCCTGCCAAAAAAGCTCTACCGACTCGAAGCCAAAATTATGTCTGCAGAAAGCTTTCCATTCTAAATGTATTAGAGCACAATTAGGAGCATTGTACTTTTCTGGCAGGAGAAATGTGCTCCCTGCACAAGCCGTCTGAAGTTAGGCTAAATAAATTGTACACATTCTATAAGGCTAAATAAGTTTTACAGGGACCATAATCGAGATAATTCCTGTGATTTGCCCTGGTTGACTCTCGGGATTCACTTGTAGTTCTGTCCGTTCCCGGTGGATGATTCATGTAGCTATATCTCTCTCCTTTTTTTTCCTACTTGAGTTTATTTTTTCCCCTTCTCTCACAGTAGAGTGCAATATTTCAAGCTACTAGATATTCTGAGTTCCAGCCATGCATTTAAAGGTTCCTGTCATACATGTGTTCGAGATGAGATATTTATTGAAAGATCAAAATATTTATGTCAGGCCGATACGGGCGACCCAGTTTGAAGTTGGTGGTGTGTTGTCACTGACACAGTGGTATCTTACAAGGCCTATAAATCACGGGAAGGTTAATTAGTGTTAGAATCAGCTTGGTTCTATTAATTGTGCCTCATCCTGGCTTTCTGATTGGACACATTGTGTCCCTCACCATAAGAGCTGCCATATCCAGCTACACCCTGCTGAGTCTTGGGATTTTTTCACCTTTTTCCTCCCTCTGCCTCTTTCTTGCTCTCTCTTTTACATTCACCTCCCGTCTCCATGCTGAGCATGAATCTCCATCCCTCTTTTTCTCAACAGCCTGCTTTTTTTTACTCATTTTGGCTCTCTTTCTTTTTTATGATTTCAGAGACGGCGGGGCTCGGGGGTCTTCTGCGCCAACTGTCTGACCACCAAGACCTCGCTGTGGAGGAAGAATGCCAACGGCGGCTACGTGTGCAACGCGTGTGGCCTCTATCAGAAGCTGCACTCGGTAAGGGGGAGAACTAAGAAAACATCAGTGCAAGGGACGGCGAGAACGCCTCGCCAGCCCACCCACAAATCGCAGAAACAGAGTTCAAAATGAACGGAGAGGTGACAGCGTAGTAGCTCCGTTTTGATCGCTTCATTTCCGCGCTGTCAGGCGAGGACCCCAGGGGAAGAGCCCTTTTGGCCTCCCTCAGCCCTGCAGCCAGCTAATGGCCCTATGGAAGTAATTTTGCACCAGCTGGGAGCCCCACTTCCCACAGTCCTAACAAACACCTGACCTTAAAACCTGAGACACAATGCCTACTGGCACAACCTTAAAACGCAGTCAAGTGGAGTCTGTCTTTAACATTTTTTTCACCTTCATGTTGTTCCAAACCCGTATGAATTTCTTCTTATTATTAACCTTTATTTAACCAGGCAAGTCACTTAAGAACACATTCTTATTTTCAACAACAGCCTGCCGTGGAACACAAAAAGAGACTTCCTTGCATGGAACACAAAAAGAGATGTTTAGTAGTATGTTTTTTCCCGTACGATAAAGTCAGTGGCAGCTACAGTTGTTTTAGTGTCCATCCACTTTCATAGTGTGCAGAAAAGAAGCTTGGGAATTGCTAAATATCTCTTATTGTGTTCCAAAGCCTATAAGTCTATGAAAGTCAAAGCTTGGAAGGGAGAAAAAATGATGACACAAATTTTGTTTTTGGTTAAACTATTCCTTTAAATTTTTTTTTAAACCACCTTAATGTTATAGAGTGTGACATTCTGGTTCTTAAAGTAAAAATCCCATTTATTTTCTCCATAGGGGTATTGATTTTTTAATGATAACTTAACCTTTAAAGAGAACTTTTTTGAGCTTCAAGGTTTTTAATCAATGGCAAATGCTTTTGCTGAAGCCATCAGCCTCCTTTTTTTAACAATCATTCAGTTTTACAGCAGATTTCCTTGTGAAAAACTGCATTACCCATGATTCTGCAAAGAAAGAAAAAGAAAATATAATTTTCCATTGATTTTAGCTTCTTTCACAGTGTGTCATTAGATTGTAGTTTGTTCCCTCATTAAGTACACAGACTGTAACTTTGTGTTTTTGTCCAATTTTAACATTTTTTTCCCTTCTAATCAAAGTTTGTAAGGTTGTCATTTCTTTAATAGCTCATTGGTTTGGTTCATAGCTTATAAGTCTTTAACGGAGACATAAATAGCAAAAATACTTCTGCAAAAAGTGAGTAGGCACTGTTGCATTTAATTATGGTCATACACATGCTTTCTGTTTATCCAAATAATATCAGCAATTCAAAAAAATATATTTTATATATGATATTTATAAATGCATAAATTGTGACTATACAGTGACTATTTTATTAATTCTTCAGTCTGTGTGAAATGTGCACCAAAAAAAGGAACTGCTCGTTTCTGGACTCGGTCACTAAATGACTTAATTTGATTTGCTTTATCGCCCCAGTTCTCTGCTCTCCCAATTTAATTTTGATCTGAATTAGCATTTTTTTTTTCATCTGCAGTTGTACCTAAAGCTTTGTCTGCAGCCTTGAAAGTGTTCTTCTATTTTCTTTGAAATGGTGTCTGGATAAACATGACGGGTAAACAGACTCGACAACATGTGAGTAATTAAGCCGGAGAAACAGAAAAACCATTGTGTTCGGGCCTGTTACTGGACTTAACGTTGATTTTGCATTCTAATCTTTGGTGCTCCTTCAGAATTGGGTTAAGTCTGTGAGTGTTACGGTTTCTTCCTGACTTGATATGCGATGTTGGAAGCACTCTTTGCCTCGGTGGGCTCGGGCTATCGGGACTAGAGCCTGGGTGGCACAGGCTCGGAAACAGTGGGCCGACTGAATCAGTGTGGTCGGCTGGGGTAAGGCGTTTAGGCACTGCAACGCCCGGACCACAAGAGGCTCTTTCAGGGGCCATGCCACCTGGTGGCTTGAGTCGTGCTAACTTGACCCGGCACAGGCTCTCACATCTGCCCGTCTGTCCGCACCGCCTCATCAGAGCGCATGCAATCAATGGGCGCTTCACAACCGAGCTTGTGAAATACTGTACGCTCTATTTACTGCCCCACATTAAACACTGTCTGGAGTAAATAAGTTTCCTCACACTGGAAGTTTTTCTAACTTTGACATTTATGTTGGAGTTCCATCATGCATTGATGCAGCAGCTGTACTGATACTCACATCAGTCTTTGCTCTGGCTTCCTGGGACAGAAAAAGTGCGGTGGCCATGACTTTAAGGGAAATGGGAACAATTCTTGACAGTTTTACAACTGAGATCACACTGATATTAAATGAGAGTTGAACACAGTGGATTTAGTTATGCTTCAGGCCTAATCAGACACACAGGCGATAGCTGGTTACAAGTGAAATATTATTACAATTTAAAATTGTGTCCTATTTTAAAATATATTTTTAAAAAAAATGTTCCTGTGTTGGCAAACTTGATTTTCAGCAGCTATTTACTCCAGTCTTCATTGTCACATGATTCTTCAGAAATTATTCTAATATGCTAATTTGCTCAAGAAACATTTCTTTTTATCATCAGTGTTGATATCAGTTGTGCTACTTAGTATTATTGTGGAAATCATAATACATTTTTTCAGGATACTTTGAATAGACATTTCAAAAGAACAGCATTTATTTGAAATAGAAATGTTTTGTAAAAAGCATTTTTAATCAATATAATGCATCCTTGCTGGATAAAAGTATTCATTTCTTTAAAAAAAAAAAACGTACTTAACTCAAAATTTTAAAATGTAGTGAACAATAATAAGTTCTACAATTTATTACATAATTGTATTGTATTGTATTGCATAACATGTTTACATATATTGCTCAAGCCGTATCTTGTATTTAGCTTGACTGAGGCATGTTGTGTGCCCCATGTCTGTGGAAAAAAAAGTATGCAGAAGTATTTCCAGTGCACAGGTTATATGGAAGTGACATGTAAACCACTGAAAGCTGTGGTCAAATGAGCTTTATTAGCACAGGAAAGAATGAATCATGCATTTAAAATTTGATTTTTGATAGCTGACAGAAAATAAGTCAAACTGATCATCTTGACAATGGCAAATTTTAAAGTGGCAAAGTGGCACTATCAGTATTGGTAAAAGAATGTTGTAGACATTTCAGAACCTTTAATGAACGAAATGTATGAAAATCATTGGTTCTGATATTTTTGATGTAATCTGTTATGACCTTAAGCCTATTAATGAGAACTGCTACCTTTACTCTTCTTGAGCTCATCTTTTTATTTACATTTGTACAATGATTGCATACAGTGCTGGTGAAATGTGTATTTCCCCTCATATTGTATACAAAACTAGCAATAGCATAGATCTGTATTTTATTAGTTCTAGCTCAGTGCTCACCTTTGATGATACTTACAGCTGTGTGGGGCGATGATCTAAAGCCTGTACATTCCAGCGGTGGACTGAATGACCAGTTGGGCATAGTCTCTGTGTTCTTTTACTGTAAAGTAGCTTCTGCAGTGGACCATCAGGTTGTGTACACGTCACACTCCACTAGAAGCTAATAAACAAGATGTGGAGACGTCTCTCCGAAGCCCTCGGGATCCTTCGAAAGACTGCCGATTGGCTACAGGATTTGTTTGCCTGATGTTTCTGTTTTTGGTTTCTGCTATAAGATGCGGAGTCATCTTCAGCAGTTTCATTTCTGGAGCAGAGTAAAGGCAGCAGGGAAGTTTACTAGAAGATATCGTGTAGTCTTTCAGGTTCTTGGTTTGATAAATAATCGAGTGACTGTTTCACTGATGGTGCGCTAACGCAGGCCAGCGGAGACTGTGTCCTTCATGTCAGTCTGGGAGTCGGTTTCCAGTAGTATTTTTTATATTTTTGAATAAAAACTTTTATATGCTGTACAGAAATCATTTCATAATAGCACCTCATAAAACCACACTGTAGAGAGCCCTAAATGGAGGTCTGGTCTCCTCGTGCCAGAACACATTGCAATAATAAATGTCTCTCAGATTTTATCTTCTAATAATAGGACCTGACATGCGCCGTAGCCGTGCGTCAATGCCCGACATAAAACTTGCGGCTGCCTCCGTTTTTCAGATTCATCATCATGGAACTTTTTATGTGGGACGCAGAAAGAATATGTCGTACGTTCTCCAAAAAAGTTCTCGCAGCTTCTGAACTCTGACCACCCATTGGAACAAGAAAGCCCAAAAGGTAGAAAGAAATAGCTGGAATAGCAACAAGGTTTTGTTCACAGACAGCACAGTTGAGACAGGCCTTCCAGGCTCCTTTGAGCATTTAATACATTTCAGCGTTTAAAAAAAAAGTGTTTAGCTAAGGTACTCAAACTGTCAAAAATAGATAAGATGAAATAAATAGAGAGATACCCAAGGTTGCTGAATAGCTCTACAGTATATTATTACGAAAGAGGCTTCTTGTAGAACTAGTCTTCCATTTGTGCTGTATGCATTTATCAAATAGTTTTATTTATATATATATATATATATATATATATAAATAATATTATATTTGGAGGGGAGTAGGGGTGGTGTTGTCATGCACATTTATTTTATTCCCTCCCCTTTTTTGTCATATACATTCTAGTTTAATATACATTTATCATTTATTTATTAAAAAATAAATATATATTTATATATATATATATATATATATATATATATTTTATTTTTTTTATTTTTTTATTTTAAGAAACAAAAAGATAAGTCTTCCCAAATTAACTCCATATTCGGGTTTTCTTCATACTATAAAATGCTTACATTTTAATATTAAATGTGCAGGGACCACCAAACTTAATCCCCCTCTAGTCGTTCATTTTGTAGTAGTAGTAAGTAGATAAAATCAAAGGCTTTGAGACTTTAATGTCGCTTGTCTGGTTTGATATTTGAAACAGAAAAGTCAAGAACTCATAATCAACTGATGAATCAAGCACTAATATTCCTTACAAAATTAGACTGAAGAGAAAAAAAAGAACAGAAAAGAATGCCCTCTTTCTGTAGTGTGCAGTGAGGGCCTGACATGGTCCAGCAGTAGAGGGCACTCTTTCTTTTTGTCTGGGTTTCATCCCCTTCCTCTCTTCAGACTGAAAGCCAGCCTGACATGTTCCAAAGAGTGAGCGCTCGCATTTATTTTAACACCATCTATCACAGGGCATTAACTTAAGCAACACAGTAAGATTTGTTTTACATTTAACTCTGGTCCCCAGTGGCCAAACATTATTGAAAATATGCATCTCCTGTTTCTTCCCCTAGAACATATGGTGCGGAGCCAAAGGCTAGGTTGAGGCAGCTACATTTTTGCATAAATTATTTTTCCAGCTTTTAAGGGAAAAATGTGTACCAGAGAAATGCTATTTTCCTTCTGTCATACCGAAACCCTCAGGTTTCCCAAGCCTCCGCATATTTGAGAGAGACTGCTCTCCTTAGCCTAGGAACATGACGGTGGATCTGGGTGCTACAAAGGCAAGTGGCTACCATACATGATTGATTTCCTCGATATGCCTCTACCTCAAAGTCAACAAGCAGTCGGAAGGTGGTGGTAGAGGGGAGCGACATGGTTCTCCACCAATTATCTCTGGCTCTGGGTGAGTCGTGGGTGATCTCTGCATCAAGCGAGGACTTGGAAGAATGTGTCTGGCAGTGTAGCAGAAGACTAGATGAGTTGCGTCACCTTACTGAAGTTTTCCCCCCGAGCCACTGCCTACCCGGATGGAATCTGAGCTCAGAAAAATAGATTACAGACAAGTGCTCCATTCTTTCCCTCCTGTTGCAGGTCTGCCACCAAAGGAAATATGCATATCTCACATCTCTCCAACCACAGTAGTTTCCATTTTAGCGTAGACGTAAAGGATGAGAGATGAGAAGGAACATACTGTTACTTCGGGCTTTTTCTTGTAAAGTAGCACAATTGATAACAGTTTCACCCATTGATTTCTGTCTCTTTCCGGTAGTCAAGCTGAAAGTCACTTCTGTAATTCACTCATTTATATTTGTGAACTCACTGTAGTGCCTTCATTTTGGAGCTAGGCTTACGTAGTCCAGTGAAAATAAAGCAGCAATTAATAGCCATTTGATGGGAGATTATTATGCTAACCAGCCTAATTACAGGAGTGTGTCCTCAGTGAGTCCCAGAAGGGATGAATCACTCTACTGAAATCACAATATTAGATCAGAGACCTTTTTATGAGGCAGTAAATAGATCAGGTCCAGTCTCACAGACACTTGGGAGTGCGTGTGAATATTTGTTTGTTTGGATCACACACATGGAGATTATACCCAACCGTACCCAAATCTGGTATTAAAAACGTACATTTTTAACACAGAAAGCTTTGTTTATTCGAGGTTTTTAAAAATTTAGTTCAAAAACCTGTCTACATCCTTAGAAATGCATTGTTGTTTTCACATGGTTTTGATGGCTGCGGTTTAACTATTAAGTAAATAATAATAAAAAAATCTTACTCCTTGAATACAGTATATACATCATCTTAATTGTTCTCAACAAAAATATATTTAAGGTAAAACTTTTTTTAAACAAATGCAATGAATGATTAATTCCTATAAAATAAAAAAGATGTCTAATCACTAGGCTTTTATTCTTTTAACAAATTTTTTGTCTTCATGATATCAGGACGTTTTAATTGAAATAAAGCTTAAATAAAATCAAGTAGAAACATTATATGGAAAATGCAAACTTAAAATGCATAAATGAAAATTAGAAATGTTGCCTGGGCAAATAACTAAAGTAAAATATGTTGACGTTGTACTAAAATTACTAAAACTTTATATTAAAAAATAAGCATCGTTTCAAATTGTAATAATTTCCATGTCTCTTTTTCAGACCCCCAGACCGCTGAACATTATCAAGCAAAACAACGGCGAGCAGATCATCCGTCGACGGACACGCAAGCGCCTGAATCCTGACCCCGTACCATCTGAGCAGGTGGGGTCCAAGCAGCAGCGCGTCAACAGCGAGGAGCGTCTCAACGGCAGCCCCTTAGAGAAGAGGACTGAGGAAACAGGATCCGATGGGTCTTTATCACGTGCCGAGGCTCAAGCGCAGTTGAGTAAATATGAGGCTTACGGTGCCTCAGGACCCAAAAGTCACCCTAGCCCCCGCTCCACCCACGCGTTCCTCGTCAACCAGACGCTGGAGATCCATAAGCGCATGCCACCCCTGCATATGCACAAGAGCCCTGCGGACGGCGGGGCCGAGGGCAATGGGCTCAGCGCAGGACCCCAGGGAGGGGACGGTAAGGGTGGTTCTGAACGGGGCAGCCCTATCGAGAAGTACATGCGTCCGTCGAAGCAGGCCAGCTACTCCCCTCCTGGAAGCCCTATCGAGAAGTACCAGTACCCGTTCTTCAGCCTACCCTTCCTCCACAACGACCTGCAAAATGAAGCGGACTGGTTGCGCTTCTGGACTAAGTACAAGATGTCTGTGCCGGGCAACCCGGGCCACTACCTGAGCCCCGTGGCTGGCCTTCCCAGTCCGTGCCAAAGCTTTGTGCCTTACCCTACCTTCGGCTTACCGCCTCATTTCCCCCCACCGACCCCATCTGGACCCGAAAGCGACACGCCTCTCGACCTGGCCATGAAACATTCCAAACCCAGTCCTACGCCCAATGGGACCCTCGCCGCCAAGGAGAAACGGGCGTCACCCGCTTCTGAAAGGGAGCGGGAGACGGAACGCTCAGAGGAACCCGAAGAGGAGCGCTCCACTTCGCAAATCGCCCAACCGGAGAAGGTTGATCAGGCCACGCAAGATGACATCTCGAGCAAATGCGCCCACTGTGGCATTGTCTTCCTGGACGAGGTCCTGTACGCCCTGCACATGAGTTGCCATGGTGACAGCGGGCCCTTCCAGTGCAGTATCTGCCTGCACGCTTGCGCCGATAAGTACGATTTCACAACACACATCCAGCGAGGCCTCCACCGGGCCGCCCCCGAGGCGAACGCCAACCCCTCTAACCAATGAGCTTTACGAACCTGCAGTCCGAGCACAACTAGAGCAGCAGGGAAAGCGAGCGCTTGTACGAATGAATGCATTGAACTTTTTTTGCTTGAAATGTGCCAAGACGGATCATGGTGCCTAAGCAGCCAATGCAAGAAACTTCAGTCAGCATAGCATTTCTGTGGGAGCTCACACACACGTCCCTGACCTCCGTGTGCTTGGCCGGTGGATGTTGAAGAGACAGGACAGAGTGAATCTTTGAAAGCAACCCTCACAGGACTCTTCTGGACATGTAGCTGGTCAGCTCTGCTCGCTGTGGGATGCTGGCTGAGTAACTGTCACTCACATGGAGGTGCTTCATAGTCTGGGGTTTTATGGCAGAAAGGCTTTGATGCCAGAGAGGTTGTCTGGCTTCTGGACGCTTGGAGTTACATACTTTATTCTATAAAACTCTGCTGAAGAATCCTGCAAAGACATTTAGGAAGTGACTTAAGAATGTGCAGTTTGAGAAAACCGCAAATTTACAGGTAATATACAACTCAAGAATTTGTTTCAAAGGATTTCCACTATATATATATATATATATATATATATAGTGTAACTTGATGGACATAAAATACCATACCTTAAACAGAAAACTAATAAATAGTTATTTTCCCTCTGCACTTCAGAAATAGTGGGCTTCCACACAGACATACAGTACATCGGGTATCAATATCTCCTATACAGAGTTGCCAGGTTTTCACAACAAAAACGTCCAATTGCTACTCAAAACTTGCCCAATTTTCGTTTCGAAGGGGGTTCCCCTTGGTAAAATTTGCATTCCAGGGGCTAAATATCAAGTTATTGTGGTCACTTCAACCCCCGAACATGAAAAACAACCTGCGGCAACAGTATTAATGTAGCCCAATTATGTGGGAAAACCGGACTTGGCAACACTGCTCCTCCCATATGAGAAGAGTTTCTTTAACAGCTGGAAATGTGTGGCCTCAACATTAAAGGTGAATGACGCAATATAACACCAGCAGGGGTCACACATAATTCATTACATGTATAATAAAGAGTTAATTTTGCAGAAATACATAATACATAGACCAGTTTTGAACTATATTGTTTGTTTATGTTGCTAAGGGTGTTGTGCAGTGATACAAACAACCACTGGGTGAATTGGTCATAGCTGTTATTTATAGTGAATAAAACAGCTGTTGACCAATCAGAATTAAGGACTGAAACTAACCGTTTTATGATTAAAAAATATATAATAGAATAAAAAAATATATATATTTACAATATATTATTCTTTAATGAAAAACTAAACATATTTATACAACTTTACTGATGGTGGAAGCAGTAGTCAAAGTTAGCTGGCTGTAAGTTCGGCTGCTTGAGGCCAGTAGACAGATGATCTGAAAGTGAGAATATCACAATCAGAATTTAATCTTGGCTGACAGCACAAAGATCAGACAGTATCATTCATCTCTGCTTGATATTGTTGTCTAGCATGTGTGGTCAAGTACTCTGAATGTGCCTTCGGCATGTGTATCTTCGTGTAGATAACAGTTTTGGACAAATCAGTTGATAGACAAACCGATTTCTATTCCCAATTAAGAGATTAAACCAACCTCTGTATATATATATATATATATAAGTATATATACAGGTGCATCACAATAAATTAGAATGCCGTGGAAAAGTTCATTTATTTCAGCAATTCAACTCAAATTGTGAAACTCGTGTATTAAATAAATTCAATGCACACAGACTGAAGTAGTTTAAGTC
>JAFVLL020042621.1:0-14479 GCA_021397915.2 Tor tambroides | reverse complement strand
TGAAGAAAACATGTTCATCGTCTGCAGCTTTGAGTTGGCATAATTGCTTATGTTGTTTACCAGGAGTGTTAGCAGAGTTCCCTCTCAGAACTTCACTGTGCTTGAGGAAGTATGATTTATTCATAGCTGATTCTCTGTGTTGTAATACTTTAGGTGCTTTGCGATCTCAAAGCTCAGAGTTATATTACAATATCCCAGATATGTCAGAAGGCCCCCATTTGCTTCTGCTTATATATTAATTATCGTTCATCTTCAAAACGCTTAATGTCAAATTGTATTCTGTAATGACCGGGAAATTGGCTTCATATCTCATTCTCTCCTCAGAGCCATGCTGAGCTGCTTCCCTCTTGCTTTATAGTGTGGAGTCTCTGCTTTCTGCTTTGTGTGTGTACATGCGTCCCTGCCTGCTGCCCTCATTAGGATTGCTGGTTATAACATTAAAGGAGTCTCATATGGCGCTTGGCTTCCATAAAGACATGCTTCTGCAGGCGGCAGCTGCTGATGCCAGCTGAAAATAGATCCACAGAATGCTCAGCATTTTCCCCCCCTAGCTTTTCTATTTATTAGCAGCTCTGGGAAGACTGACTGAATGTCTGGGGGAGCTGTATTTTCAGCAGGATGACTTTCTATTTTAAAGATGATGTACTTGATGTGGTTGCGCTGCCCCGAGCATTCGTACCTGTGAGAGCGATAGTGATTGAAAGTGATGAGAAGGGTGGTTTATTTTTGTTCCTGACACTATGCAGTTCACTTCATTTTATTACTTGACGTAAAGCTTGTGAGACATTGAATAGGAAGCTCAGATACTGTGTAGCATAGATGCAGTTTTTTTACAGCACGATTTATAAAATGTGATTTGAGAATAAGCTAAATATTCTCAGTCATTTGTGGTCACGGTTTTCACAAAAATATTAACCAGAACAAATGTTTTTTGAGCGCCAAATCAAAATATTAGAATGATTTCTGAAAGATCGTGTGAGACTAAAGACTGGAGTAAAGGCAACTGAAAATTAAGCTTTGCTATCACTAGAATGAATTGCATTTAAAAAAATAAATAAAATAGAAAACATTTGATCAAATAAATGCAGCCTTGATCAGCATAAGAGACTTTTTTCACAAACTTTTTTTAACTACTTAATGACTCCAAACTATTGAACGGTTGTGTGCATCCAAATATCAGTCAATTCTGATTTAATTTCTGTATTTTTTTTCTATCTTAATTCTTTTTCTATATTGTCCTATTTCTATATTATTTTTTTCTATATAAATACTTCTATATTAATTTCTATACATTTTTACTTTTAAATGACCATTGTCAACTCCTAAAACTTGAATCTTTAATCTTTAAAAATGTTAATTTAATAACACTGTTAAATGTTATCATTGGCAGATATCAAAATAAACAAACATTTTTTCATATTGTACATTAATGTTATCATAACTACATTCACTTGTTGTGTTTAAAATTATTTTAGTTTTTCTGTTCTTTTTTATTTATTTAGACAAAGTAGAATTTTTTTTATTTTTATTATTTTATTTTTTTTGTTAGAGTTCATTTATGGGCTATTTTATGCCTTTAATTGGACAGGACAGTATAGAGTAGACAGGAAAGCATTGGGTGGAGAGAGAGAGGAGCAGGATCAGCAAAGAACCACGAAAAGGGTTTTCAAACTCAGGTCGCCACACTGACCATGAGGCTATCGGCACTGACAGTAGTATCAAATTTTAACGTCTACCATTAATAAAAAATATCTGTTACCTAAGTCTTAAAGGTACAGTAGTAAAACAGCCTTTTGTAATTCTCATAAAGGAGGTAGAAAATGTATCGGAATGATGGCAGGAAACCTTGAGTAACAATATAATTGTTTTTTGGGGAAACAAAATGTCACAAAAGTGCTGCTTTAATTTGATTAAAATACCACTGATGACCCTGAAATATCAGCTTGTTTTGTTTTCTTTTTATAGATCACGGAGAAAGGCTTTACCCCACTGTTGCAGTTTGCTTACACAGCCAAGCTGCTGCTCAACAGGGACAACATCCAGGATGTCATGTATTGTGCCGAATTCCTGGGAATGCACAACCTCGAAGACTCCTGCTTCCACTTCCTACAGGCCCAGATGAAAAGTGAGGCTGATGGCATGCAGACCAGCCAGAATCCACCATCACCTCAGACTCTGGTTCAGAACCATCATGATAATGGATTAGAGGATGCGAATGTTCAACCAAATGACTCCAAACCACCACTGTCCGGATCAAGGCTGCACCCTGAAACTGAGCAATTAAAAGTCACCAACAACCTGCATCAATCAGACCAACCTCCAACTTTTGACCTCCCTCGTTATCCCAAATACAGAAAGTACCATCAGGTTCTTGCTCAGCACAACGCAACCACCTCCTCTCACAGCAGTACCTCAAGCTTACACGGCTCCCTGCAGGATACCGTCACCAGCAGCGATGCCCAAGACCTTCATCTTTCCAAGGTTAAAGCAGAACCAGCAAGTGGGGAAAACTGTGTGCCACTAGACTTGTCTGTGTTGGAGCAGGACAGTCTGGTCGGGGATAAAGGGAGTGAGATGGAGATGGAAATGGATTTTGAAGGAAGACAACTTATCTCAACGCCCATCGAATTGCCTGTGAGCAAGCGTTCACCAGTGTGCCTGCGCTCCCTTGTTAAAAAGGAAGTCACGTCTTCGGATCATTGTCTTACCGCTGATCTGCAACTCACCAGCAGAACCTCTCCCCTTCGAGAACCACAAGTTGGTCCAAACGACTTCCAAAAAGACTATCAGGCCTTCGTTGGGGGACTTGAAGTGACATCCTCAAAGAACGCTGAGAAATTAACCGATGGCATGTCACTCAAGTCACTTTCCTTTGAGAGGATCTGTTCCCAAGATTCTGAACGGGAGAATGACAGAAGAAGTGTCATCTTCTCCTCTCGAGCCCCTTACCATCTGGCAGCACCCGCACACTCTTATCCGGGTGAGAGCTGTTTGGGCCAGGAGACCCCGGATGACTTATGGGCAGGTTCCAGCCAGTCGTTCCCCTGCTCCCAAGCACTGTCTCCAACTTCTGTCTCTCAAGAGCCTGCATTGCCCTACCGCCGCCGGCCAAAGAGCAGCTGTCCGGTGCCCATTAAAATGTGTCCCCGTTCGTCTCGTGCCGAGAGCCACATCAGAACCTCCAGCTCTTGCTCTTCCTACTCCTATGCTGAGGATGGCAGTGGAGGATCTCCTTCCAGCCTGCCCCAGTTTGAGCTCTCTACCTCTCCTTGTTCCACCATGGCACGATGCCTGGCCCTTGAACACCAGGAGCATAGCATGTCGGGGCCACCAAAGATCAAGTGTGAGAAGTCGTACGACACTAATTCCAGCGACGAATCTGGATCTTTTTCCGATGGAGATAGTGAATCCTTTCCCACCAAAGAGCACACTCAAGAGGTTGGTATATGTTTGGAAATATTAGTTGTGGTCCGTGTTTGGAAATATTAGTTGCACTAATATTTTGGATACAGAAGGTTGCACATTCTTGATAATTGCCATTATCAAATCACAAAGACTGTTACATACATAAATACTTAAACATTTATGTCAGTGCTGCATGTTTCAGAGTGTAGCATGGCACTGTGTTAATTTACACGTGAGTAGCTCACGATCCAGTGTGTTCAGCAGCTTCATTCGGTCGCTTAAATGTGCGTTTGGCAGCCTACCATGTGCCGACCATCTTCCCAGACTTGAAATGAGAAGAACTTCTCCACCTAAAAATCAAAGCCCAGTTGTTTGAATGACTGAAAATGAAGAAATTATGAGTCCAAAAGTATTACTAACGTAGTATTGTAATTTAACAGTTGTACTGTAAAATAAAATTATTATATTTTTCTTCAATACTATTTTGTTTTTCAGTAAAATATTACAATAGCAGTATTTCTTATTTTGTTTAATTTGTAATTTTTTATTATTTTAGCATATTATTTTGTATTATAGTCATATAGATATAATCACAGCCTTTTTTCCAAATTGTGCATCCCTACAGATAAGCACAGCAACCCTGGAGCTTTTTAAAAAATGCAGACTTTATATCGCATTCACAATTTTTATCAGAAAAATCCCTATTTGTTTTTATTATTATTATTATTTTTTGTTCCACCAAACAGTCCAGCCCTGTGCAGTTGTTGGCACACATGTTGTCGACATTTGAGCTTTTGATGGGCACAAGTTCAAATCCAATTCTTGATCCGATTAAAATGCAAAATCCCCTTAAATAATTATGAAAAATATTATCATTACAAAACATTCCCACATTTGATTCCCGAGCTTCTGAGATTGAGAATCAAGCTGCAGTAACTTGGCAAACACTGGAGGGTTGCCATGGCAATAAGCTCTGAGCCGTTCTTGTTCCTAAGGTCCCAATGACATAATAGTTCCTCCTCCTGACAATACTGACACATTGCCAGTTCGAGAATCTGTGTATGATAATTTGCTGTCTCATTTAGTCGTTTGATTTTTGATGACCCAATTGAGTTGTCGCTGTCAGTATACAAATGACTACAAAGATGTTTTGTGGGATTCTCAGAATGTGTTTTGAAGGCAGATCCATAAAAAGCCAGATATTTCACAGCAGCATTATGAAACTGATAGCTTCAGATTCTACAGTCTGATTGGATGAGTTTCCTTCTGTTGTAAAATAGCTGATATACGCACACCTGTGACCGAACATTAGTTCTGTGTTGATGTATCAAGTTGCTGCAGTGCCTGATGACTGTAAATATTATACTTAGGCTAATGCACTGCAAAATGACTGCAAATGATAATTTGTTTTTTATTTATGTCTCTCTTTGTTTTCTTAAAATACATAAAACAAGAAAAACTTACTTGCAACACACAATAAAATATTAAGACTTGGTTTCATCTTGTATATACATATATATTGTGTCTTACTGCGGTAGCAGATTATTATTATTTTTATTGTTTTTAACTTGTTTGTATTTTAAAAATGAAAACAAAAAATATCTACAAGTAGGATTATATGTACTCTTATTGAAGATACATTCTCTGAAAACAACTTTTAATATCTTATGGAGTATTGCTTCTTAAAGTGATAATTCACCCAAATATGAAAATTCTGTCACCCTCATATTGTTACAAACCCGTATGGATTTCTTTCTTCCGAACAGTTTCTGGTCTCCATTGACTTCCATAATATGGAAAGTTCCATAGGAGAAAAAAAACACTGTAGTATTTTTAGGTAACTTCTGATACTATGGAAACTCATACAGGTTTGGAATATGCACGAATTGTTTATGATTGTCAGTAACAGTAAATGTTACCTATTTCATGATCATGTGATGATGGCAAAAAAGGAACCATGGTATTTAGATGGTACTTCTAAGAATACAATAGTACATGTCCAAAGCACCATGGTAATACCATGCTATTTTTTTAATCTGTCACAAATTTAGGAAAAAAATAGGTTATGAAAAAAAAAGCTAAATTTGAACCCAATATAGTTTAGAAATCTCTTCAGAAACAGTCTTTCTATAGCCGTCTTTATTTTGCCCTTCACTCTGCCTGAGTTTAAAGCTCCCAGCTGCAGGTCCCCAGACAGAAGTGGGGCAGTGGCCCCCAGGCTCCCATCTGATGATGGGCCGCTTCACCTCACTGGCTAACAGATGAGCCCTACTTCGCAGTATGAGTGCCTTCTCCCAGAAACGACCTGACTTCAGAGAGAAGGAGAGGAGAAAACGTGCCTGTGCTGCTGGAAGCCTAATCTGTCATTCTAGCCTTATTACAGAGCTCTCTGTAGTAGAGCGGTTAAATATAGACCTCCATTTTACACAGACTGAGCAGTGGCACAAGGTCACAGCAGAGAGAGGGAGTATTCGTCATGGTGATCACTATGACCAACTCCCTCGGCAGAGTTTTAAGTCAGGTTTCATCTTTGTCATTGCATGGAAATGAGAATACAGTGACTCGATTCGCAGAATTTGTAATTGAACCATAATGTGTCCTGTGCTCATCTTCATTTGCATGACATTTTCAGAGCTGTGCTGTGATTAGTTGAACAATATAAAGAAACTGAAGCTCTTTGCTGTAGCTTATTACAAGCATATATTACCAACCCACCTAAAATCCTTCAGCAAGGGTTAAAGAACCAACTTAAACCCAGTGGCTATGTTAAATAATATAGAATTTTATGGAATCTGTCAAGAATTTATGCATGTATTTGATCGAAAATACAGTAAAAGCAGTAATATTTTGAAACATTTAAAAATAACTTTTCTATTTTAATATATTTTAAAATATTATTTATTCCTGTGATAGCAAAGCTGAATTTTCAGCAGCCATTTCTCCAGTCATCAGTGCCACATGATCCATCAGAAATGATCAGTTTTGAAAAATAGAAATTAATATTTCTATTGATGAATTAGAAATGAATAGAAAGTTCAAAAGAACAACATTCGTTTATCATAAATGTCTGTACTCTCACTTTAGAGTATCCTTGCTGAAAGTCATAATTTTTCATCTTAAACTGTGCAAGATTAAACATTTTGACAGAATGACTGATCTCATACTGCATAATTTTAGCATTACATAGCAACATTATCTATCTATCTATCTATCTCTAACTATATGTGTGTGTGTGTATATATTACAAAAAAGTTTTTTTTTCTTAGTCTCTTACTGAAAATTAAGTTGTTTGTTTATTTATTGTTTTATATTTAATGAGTTTCCGAAGTTTCTAGTTTAAGCCTGAATGCAAATAAATAAAATATTTCATACAAGTTAGATGGCAGTGTCATCTAGTGGTGAAGTTCCATATTTTCTGTGAAGGTTGTGTGAAATTTGCAGAATATAAACATACTGTAAGTATATATGTAATTGTTGTTTGTTAATATTAAGTTTCTTCCTGTATGTGAAGTTATATGCTGCAGTAAATACATCTGAACTCTAATATGCTGTACACTTGCAGGTGAAACTGCCTTTCTCAATAGACCAGATCTCAGAGCTTCCACGCAATGACTTTCAGCTGATGATAAAGATGCATACGCTGACCTCAGATCAGCTAGACTTCATCCACAACATGAGACGCCGCAGTAAAAACCGCATCGCAGCTCAGCGCTGCAGGAAGAGAAAGCTGGACTGCATCCAGAACCTGGAGCGTGAGATTCACAAACTGGTAGGCTGCGCCAACAACCTTAGAGCATTTGCTTGCATGCTTCACAAGAATCTTTTTCTATATCACCTTCATTATTGCATGTGTTTCTCCTCTGCTAGGTCTGCGAGAGACAGAAGCTCCTAACCGAACGCAGCCAGCTGAAGATCTGCATGGGGGAGCTGTGGGAAAACTTCTCCTTTTTGTCTCAGGAGGTCTGTAGGGAAGAACAACGGAGTCCAGGACAGTCTCAGTCTCTGTATAATCTACACTCAGACCCAGTTTCATCCGGTCCAGACCTTAGAATCTCTCTCAATCCCACCAGTATAGATGTCACTCTCACCTCACACAACAGCGTGGTGTCGTCCCCAGGCTCAAATGACTGCCAGACCATAGTCGAACCACCACACTCACACCTAAGAGTGGGCAGAGAGGCTGTGCCGCCCCAAGACACTGTCACCTCTGAGAGGTCAGAATCTTCCCACATGGCCAGCTCAAGTGTGACGACTGATTTCTGCCAGGAAATGACCGAGAAGTGTACGACAGAAGAGCTGCCCGAGAGAAACTGAGTCCAGTAAACTGTATTCATGTCTTTTATCATGACAGTTGGTTCTGTGTGTTCAAATGTTACATTTTTTGCCAGTGTTAAGTTTTGTTTGTCGCTACTTTAGGGGACTGTTCTGTTGTTACGCTCACAGTGCATCACCTGATGTGGTTTTGTTTGTGTGTGCATATGGATTTGTTCTCGTACATGCTTTATAAGATGCTAAAGTCATTTGGTTTTAAACATTTCCTTGTTTTTTTCATGTTCATTATATGGTATCTGGTTCTCAGATTTATCTCAGGAATTCCAGATTTTTTTTTTTTTTTTTTTTTTTTTTTTGGTAGCTTTAAATCAAGCAGCATATGCAAATGAGATATTGAGTGTTTTAAAGTGTTTTGTATCTATTGTGCATTCAAGCATTCCTTACAAATTTGAATAACGGAGAAACTAAACAGCTGCTCACCTGAATTTGCAAGAAGCCGAGCAATCTGTTTGTCACCATGGAAAAATCAACATCTGATGAATAGTACAATGGAGAGCTCTTCTACAAAACAGATGATGAAGCAATGACGATTAGCTGCCTAAATGTTCCCTCAGTCATTTTGTGATGAAGCATCATTTGATATGGAAGCAATTTTCTACAGATTTTTTTTTCCGAAGCTCAGTTTTCTAGACTGTTAAAATGACTGATCAGGGATGTCTGTTGTATATAAAACTCTCCAAGCAAACTTTAGTAAATTAAGATATTCTGACTTGGTTCATTTTGGCAGCTCACTTAGATCTCTTAGATCTGATTTGATTCCTTCAGGGCGTTACGCACATTATTTTACTGGAGTCAGAAATCGAAGCAAATCAATATTATTTTCCTCTCTTACGTTTGGGTGTTTTGGGGGGTTTGCAGACCTTTATCATTTTTTTTAAATGTTAAAAAGTTTGCATACATATCCAACGTCCACTCTGGTCTGAATATTTCCACTTTTAAAAGTTCTCAATTCACTCGCTCAATCAATTCAGTGTAATTTTCACTAGTCTTATAACATTTTTAGGTGAAAATTCAAGCCTTAAGGTAAAAGCAGTTGGAAAAGCTTAATGCTGCATTTCTATTTTTGTTTCTAACATTGTTGTTGCTTTAAGCTATCACGTGTAGGAGCCACTCATATCTGCATTGACACAATAATTAAGTTCAAAGGTGAGATGGGGTATATGTTTTATTTTTTTAATTAATTTAGTCTGTTTACTTCAAATTATTGTGGACTGCATGACTTTAATAAAATGTAAGACTTGATTAAACCTTATGTTTAATATTTTGTTTTGTTTTGGGAATCTGATTGAACATGTTAGCATAAGTTCACATTGGGAAAAATCTATCAAAAATCTCATATAGTCATGTAGGTTAATTTGTGCACCATAAAAGATGACTCTCAAAAAATTGACTGTCAACACTTCAAATATGTCCTCTAATGTTTACAAATTACCAGAGCAAATTCTTCTGAATTCTGTGCATATTCTGAGTTTTTATTCTCATGACCTTATGGATTTGGATAAAACGGGCATCATCCCTTTGTTATATGATGCACCACAGTTGTGATATGAATATTGTGATAAGGGCAAATATGAATATTGGTTATTAGTTTACATGCAGTAGGGAGAGTTTTGAAATTCACAGATCTACCTGTAAAATCGATATACCTCTTGTCTCGAACAAGGTCTGTAGCAGAACTGGTTTACAACCTTTTTAAAAGACGTTTTACAATCGTTTCTTTTATGTAGATTTTGTATGTATTGTACATATTCTGTTTATAGGTATTTGTGGGATTCTTTGAAAATGATTGTTTTGTTTTCTTTTGTTAATCAAATCTTGAAAAGTTGTGACCTCAATGTTCATAATCTGTATTTGTTACATTCTTGAATGTGTCAACATTGAATTTGTCTACTAGGATATTAAATAAATTGCCAAGCATGTTTTATGCAGATTGAATGTGTTTTGCATCATTTGCTCTGAGGAGTATCAAATTTGCATGATCTGTATTCACCCTGAATTCAAACACAAACACTGTTGGAAATAAGAAAACTTTTATTTTCTTCAGAATTTGATGTAAGAGTCCATCAGCTTGCATCACATTTTATGGATGGAAGCTAAATCATTTAAAAATGTTCTTTTTTGCCAGCTGTCTGAAGGTCTGAAGCTTTTATAAATATGCACAGATGTCTTTTGGCTTCCATAATTAGACATGGAAAAAATGTATACTGTGCTTTACTGGTAAATTAAGGTGCTTACAATAAAAAAATGAACAGTACAAAACAGCATTACTTATACCACAATGAAGCTGCATTAGACCAGTGCTTTCCAAGCAGAGTAGATCAGAGTGAACCCCTTTGTCACTGATATCTCCATTCATTTCTGCTCATGAACGGCCAATTACATTCCTGTTGCCCTTCTGTCCTTCTTACTCTCATTTTTTCATGATGGAAGAGATATCCAAGAATACACTCTGTAAATAAGACATTTTTTCATTATCAGTATACAAATTAGGCACACATATGAAATATAATAAACGGCCATCAATATTTATTATTAATAATATTAACATAAAATATATAATGTGTAAATATAAACATATATATATTGATTGATTATTTATATATTAAAGATCATTGATTTTTTCCAATTATTATTATAATCACTAAAATTCAATTTCTTGAATGTAGCTGGCAGAATCTCATCTCAAAAAAAAAAAAAAAAAATTCTGATCCAAAATAAAATTCCCAAAAGTAATTTTGGGTAAGGAAGCTTTTATATGACCAGCTCAGTGGCTGGGTGTTGTTTGCGTCTACTTGCCATTGACATCCGTCGTCCTCCCCCTGGTGGTGGGTTCATAGGCAGGTCGTTGAGGGAGCCCAGCTCGGACTCTGAACTCCTTGTGGAGGGACATGACGGACTGCCGGAAATGCTGTCTGAGGGCATACGGACCATGAAACTGGCTTTCCTGTTGGGCGGACAGAAGTCGCTCTCGGAGGACTCCACCGTGTCGTTCCCCAGGTCTGGCACACGGCTGGGCCTCTGCAGAGCGTCATGAAGGCAGGCTGGTATTTCTGTATGACCCTCAGGACCCAATTGACCCGAGTTAAAAGGCCTAACATCCCTCTCCGAGCCGTTACTGCTCTCTCGATGCGGGTCGCGGTTTTCCCGGTCCTCTAGTAAGTCCATGGATCCTTGGGAGTGCAGTTCATGGATCATTCCCTGGCTAGGCTGGCGCATTTGCCGGGGTTGCTGGGTTATGCAGGACACCGGGAGGGTGGCCGTGGCGAAACTGTTGTGACGCAGCATGTCGTTGCTTGAGCCGATGTAAGCGCTGGTTAAGAACAGCGGAGGGTCCATTTGCCCCTGCGGGATAAAAGTTTTCAACTGCGGGTTTTTGTGGGGCGACATATTCGTCATTACGCACAGTTGCTGAATGGTCGAGTGCTTGGTTTTGCAAAGACTGTCGTCCTCGACAAACTGGAGGCCGCTTAGAGTCTGTTTAATTTTTTTCACCCCCAGGTGGGATATTTCCAAGAGGTTCAGGAACAACGAAACCCCTCCGATGACAATCATGAAAACCATGAAGATGGTCTTCTCCGTCGGCCTGGAGACATAACAGTCCACGCTGTTTGGGCAAGGCACCCTCTCGCACTTGTACAAAGGATCCAGTCCAATCCCATATAAGATATACTGCCCTACAATGAACGCCACTTCCACCACTGATCTGGTAAGGATATGAATTATATATGTGCGCAGCAAGGAGCCCCTCAGTGGAGCCTTCCTAATTTTCTTCTGCTCTTCTAGCTTCCTCAGTTCCTTCTCCACCTTCTTGTGCTCCTCCAAGAGGCCTTCTGTCTCTTCCAGCTCGGCTTTCAGCTGGATTTTCCTCCTGTGCCGTTCTTTCTCCAAAGCCCTCAGTCGATACAGAGCATGTCCCATGTATACCAGCGAAGGCGAGGAAACGAAAATTATCTGCAGTACCCAAAAGCGAATGAGCGATATCGGGAATGCTTGGTCGTAGCAAACGTTCTTGCATCCCGGCTGGTCCGTGTTGCAGACGAACTCACTTTGCTCGTCCACCCAAACGTCCTCAGCTGCCACGCCAAGAACCAGCATCCGAAATATGAACAGGATGGTCAGCCAGATTTTACCCACGATGGTGGAGTGAATATGAACCTCCTCTAAAATGCTCCCCAACAAGTTCCAGTCCCCCATCTTCACCGCCACATGTCCGTGCTTAGGTTAAGACAAAAAAAATAGGAGTTTAGCCTATCGTTCAAGTTGGTTTATTCTTTAGATTTCTGTATTCATGCATTAGTTGTCATGCATAAGGATTTTTGCATGCATTCAACAAACAAAAAAAGGTGTTTGACATAAAATTCCAAGTCTAGAAAGTCATGCACATGGAACAACGGATTTGATTCTGACTGTTCAAGTTGGTTTATTCTTTTTTTTCTGCATTCATGCATTAGTTATCATGCATTTTGCATGCATTCAACAAACTAAAAAGCACGTTTGACAAATTCCAAGTTTAGAAAGTCATGCACAAACAGTTCCTATGTAATTTTGCCCGAATTATAGTTTGTAAGCACAAACAAAATGAAATAACTAAGCCAATCAAAGCTTTATCCACAAAACCAAACTAAAATCAACTTACATTTCAGTGGGATTTGCTGTCTAGTTTCCTTGGAATATAAACAAGCATGTTTTCCCCGATAAGGAAAATCATTCCTTCATTTTATAGCCATGGAGTTCACACATTCAAGCACAGCCAGTCTCTCTGCATAATGTTGGGCTACAGTGAATGCTCCCCACAGTTGTTGCATGCAGCGAGTTCACAGGATGAAGAAATTGATCAGAAACTGACGGGACAATGCCCCATGGCAGATCTTATCAAGCAATTGCTGAAAACAGCACCCCCACACGCATAAAAAGGTGCCCGCAATGCCAACCAACCAAATGTCCCTCATGCAGTCAATACAATATTCTGCCACACTAAATTTCATGATATTGCTCTCCAGCAAGCCGTTTTCATGCAAGCCCAATACTACCATGTTGACTCGAACAAGAAAATGGTATTCAAACTTTTGTAAGCATGCATATCCATCCTATTTAACCATTCATCTTTTGTGTAATCTATAATTCTAGCCAATTCAAGCCCAGTTTCATAGCTAACTGGATGTCTGTTAGATGGAGTATTCAAAAGCTGATCCTTTTATCCAACCCTGCACCTAGAACAAAACGATGCATGTGGAATTTATCAACTCTATTTCACCGTTTTCCTTTGTGTTCCTCTTTGAGTTTGTGCTGAAGCTTTCCATGTTGTTTACGTTTGCGAGCACTCAATGTCAAATGAAAGACCTTGCACTCGATTGCATCAGACCCCCCCTCCTAAACTCAATCCATCAATACTGCAGTGATTTGTTTAGCATGTTCTTTTTTCTAGTTTTATGTGGCACAAATCTCATTAAAAGGCATATTTGCACAATATTGATTGGTTATAGCAATTGATTAAAAAAACATGGTTTTATATTAAAACAACGGGGGGAACGAGGCAAACCGTGATCCACCAATCAGCACATGCACGTGATTTTGTTATCCTGATTCGTCCCTGCACGAACCTTTCAGGCACTGCACTACTGGATCATCTCGCCGATCACACTACATGCTTCATAAAATGACCAGCCTTCCCTCAGGGCCTTTAATTAGCTTTCCATCACATGCTGACAGAGTCAATGGGAGATTGATTTGATTTTCCCTTGCAGAAGCTTGAACTGCAAATGCCAGAAGTCACATCAGGGACGTCGCATTACATAATGAGTTCATACGGTACCAAGCGAATGGCAGAAAACCATCTATCGGTCTTTATTCTGCGGTGTTTCATTGTATCTAATTGCCTTGATTAGGGCCTAATGTGCACTGAGGAGCAGGTTGTAGGGTATTGCAACTAGGGGAAGTTATACTTAAAGAGCGAAAACAGTCATATAGGCTACATGTGCTGAAACCTACATGGTCATTATCCCAAAATAAACCCTGTCAGTTTTACACCATTGTGAATTGGTTTATTTTGCAGTAATGAGTGGTTGACTGTATTATCCCACTTATTATGTGGCTGCTCACCAAGTAAATAAATTTACATTAAATATTGATTTGAGTTTAACTTACATGAGAAAAAAAGTCAATGCAGTTATACAAGAGACAAAGCTATCACAGTGTGAAAGACCGGTTGGCAGGCTGCAGGCACAATGCCCTGATATAAGCTATGTTCACACTGTCAGTGCTTTAATATATAGGTGTGAGTATAATGTCCTATTCACACAGTGGTAGAGCGGCTCTCGTACTGTGTGACATGACAGACAACTAGTTGTCCAGGGCTGCGTTTCCAAAAAGCATCGTAATCCTAAATTGATCGTAGCTCCATTGGTGACAGTTAGTTCTATGATCAATTTAGGATTACGATGCTTTTGGGAAACGCAGCCCAGAACGGTTCCGTTCACACCGCTGGACTTCCCGAAAATACGGTTGTGAGTCCTGAAAATTTACGAGTATGAGACGAGTTCTAGAACGCTGTTGTCAATCCTGTAAATAACTGAAATTTGTGAGAACTTATCTGTATTAGTGACTCAAATACCGTACAGGCCTGACAACTGTATTCTGCTGCTGTGTGAACGTGGCCATGTTGCATCATGTTGCACACATGATTCCAAGGGCGTAAATTTCATCTAACAGCGGGGGGGTTGTGTGGGGGGGGGGGGGGGCGCAA
>JAFVLL020042620.1:0-15000 GCA_021397915.2 Tor tambroides | reverse complement strand
TTTGAGTAACAAAAAACAGGAAAAACAAACAAAAACAGTACAAACACTGAAGAGCAACGCACAATAGCTGCCATCTGCGGCGCCATCTTGAATTCTGATGAATTCTGAAAACAACACAGTAAAACTAGAAGTCCTAGGCTGTTAAAAGCACAGAGTCTTTTAGTTCCATACCATTAAAACAGTCCTTAAGAATTCCAGCGTGCTGTAAGTCTCAAGTATGAGCAGAAATAAATGTGATCCATACAGCTGGAAGAGACTCTTTACACTGAAATAATGCAGCTGTCATGCCCTTGGACTGTTTTGTTGTGTTTTGCTCCCCATGTGTTCCACGTTGATTGTTAATTGGTTTCCAGGTGTGTCTCATCGTCCTCCCTGATTGTCCTGTGTATTTAAGGTCTTGTCCATTCAGTTAGTGTTTGTCGGTTCTAAACGTCATTTTGTGTTCCCTGCCTGTACTCCTTGTTACCCTGTGGATAAGTAAAGACTCTATTTGTGAATTCCTCGTCTCCTCGTTCCGTGTCTCCGTGCTCCCTGGGAGATTGTGACAGAAGAACCGACCTAAACTGTAACCTCCGTGTGTGTACCCTCCGTTTTTTGTTTCCGTTTTTTACTCAGTGTTTTTTCTTTCCGTTGTGTTCCTATGGATCCCATTGTCCAGCCCGAATTCCTCCTCCTCCTGCTGGAGCAGGGGGAGCGTTCGCTCGAGGATCATACTAGACTGTTTCTAGCCCTCGCGGAATTCACCAGCTACCCGGACGACACGCTCTGCGCGTTCTATGACGCAAGCCATTACACTGCGTGCAGAGCGCTGTTGTCCGAAGATGGTCCTCGAGCAGAATTCGCCGCCTTTGTGGAGTGGACTCTGGCGAGAAACGGATCGCCCCTCACAGTCTCCAAGGAGGATGATCTCGCCAGATCCACTCCAGACCCAGAGCCCAGCCCACCATCTCCCCACGGTGCGGAGCATCAGCCCGAGCCCACTGATGACAGAGAGCCATTTCCCGCTGCAATCTGTGAGCCAGCGCAAAGACGAGCGACTGAGTGGAAGACCGCCCCGGAAGTGGAGCCCAACCCGTCAGACCAGGTACGAGAGCCAGCAACAGTGCCCACCACGAGGGAGCCAGCCGTGGATGGTGTGAGCGCAGAGTGGAGCTCCACCCCCTGGACCGCGGCTGAGGGTGAGCTGATGATAGATCTGGGACTGCTGGACAGGGAGGGGGCTTCAGATTCTCCAGTGCCTGCTCCTCGAAAATGCCCTCCTGTGCCAGCTCCTCAAAAATGCCCTCCCTCCCTCCCGCCTCCCGCCTCCACCGCTGTCGTCTGGCAGCCCCCCCGCTCACCCTCAGCCCTCTATCTGTACGGCGCGAGCCCCATGGGTCTGCCATCCTCCAGCGTCGGCGGGGCTGGAGTATCCCTCACCTCCACCTCCAGTCTCCAAGGCCCGGACTCCGCCTCGGCCCGTAGACCCAGTGGCTCCACCTCGGCTCCTAGCTCCCTCGCCTCCACCGTCACTCGCTCCACCGGGCTCCCTCGTCACCTCCGGCTCCGCCTTGGTCGGGCGTCGACCCGCCATCGCCTCTGGACTCCTCTCCTATGGCTGTGCCTCGTCGCTCCGTCCCACCGGCTCCGTTGGGCTCCTTCCTCCCGCCAGCTCCACCTTGGTCCTCAGTCGCTCCGGCTCCGCTGCGGATCTCCGGATCTCCGCCTCCGCCTCGGTCGCCAGAGCCCTCGGCTCCACCCTGGCCCCCCGGATCCTCGGCATCCCCCTGGCTCGTTGGCTCTCCGTCTCCGCCTCGGGCTCCTCCTCCACCTGCTCCGCCGCCGTTGGTCGGCCCCATGGAGTCGGCTCCATCATGGGCCATCACGGCTGTGGCCTGGGTCCAGCTGTGCTCCTCCTGCTCCAGGTCCCTCCTGTCTCTTCCCTGGCTCCTCCCTCCTTCTTCACCTCCCTGGTCTCTGTCTCCTGGCCTCCTCCCGGGTGTCCGTTCTCCTCCTGAGCCTCCTCCTTAGTTCCCGCCCGCACCTCCCCTTTGGATGTTATTACGGTGCAAGGATGCACCTTCCGGGAGGGGGGAGTGATGTCACGCCCTTGGACTGTTTTGTTGTGTTTTGCTCCCCATGTGTTCCTCGTTGATTGTTAATTGGTTTCCAGGTGTGTCTCATCGTCCTCCCTGATTGTGCTGTCTATTTAAGGTCTTGTCCATTCAGTTAGTGTTTGTCGGTTCTTAAACATCATTTTGTGTTCCCTGCCTGTACTCCTTGTTACCCTGTGGATAAGTAAAGACTCTATTTGTGAATTCCTTGTCTCCTCATTCCGTGTCTCCGTACTCCCTGGGAGATTGTGACAGCAGCATGTGTGTTAGAAACATGTCATATTGAATGATTAGTGTTGCTTTAGTATTCAATGATCATTTTGTTTTATTTAAAGGTGGAACAGATGAGTCTGTCTGGATCTTCAGTTTAAGATCTACAAATATAATAATATTTGTATTAAATCTTAATTATTTAATATTGTTTTTAGATCCCCATTAATTATTAACCTTGTTAATAATCAATATCACCTTTTGCAATAATGTGACCAATGTCAAACTTTAATTTAATTGACATTTTTTCCATTTGTCTTTCAAATATATTTTTTTAAATGAACATGCTGATTGATAACTAGCAGAAGAACAGAGTATATAGTTACCTACACAATGTGTGATTGACGTGAATAAAATCAGTCATCATACAGGTGCATCTCAATAAATTAGAATGTCGTGGAAAAGTTCATTTATTTCAGTAATTCAACTTAAATTGTGAATCTCGTGTATTAAATTCAATGCACACAGACTGAAGTAGTTTAAGTCTTTGGTTCTTTTAATTGTGATGATTTAGGCTCACATTTAACAAAAACCCACCAATTAACTTTCTCAACAAATTAGAATACTTCATAAGACCAATAAAAAAAAAACATTTTGAGTGAATTGTTGGCCTTCTGGAAAGTATGTTTATTTACTGTATATGTACTCAGTACTTGGTAGGGGCTCATTTTGCTTTAATTACTGCCTCAATTCGGCGTGGCATGGAGGTGATCAGTTTGTGGCACTGCTGAGGTGGTATGGAAGTGATGTTTTGCAATATACCATTTAATTTTTAATGCTGATATTCATTTCTCCTTCAAAACACTAGAACTTCCATGGAGAGGCGGCTTTTGATGACAACTACACAACATCCAATAGACTGAAAAATGGTGGAATTAATGGAGATAAACAGAGTGATATCAAGCAAACAAACCAGAGGGTAAACACAGGGGAACTTTACACAGTAAATATACATTTTGTGAATACAAAATGAGAGAGAGAGAATGATTTCCGCCTGGTGTGGCGACTGTTTTTAGAGTATATCAAAGAGCGTTGAAGAATAAGTCTAAAAAAAAAATACTACAGTGTAAAACTTATAACAAAGGCTTGACTAAACGCTTGATTTTGACTTAAAAATATTTAAATATAGATAATACAGAAACATAAATAAAAACTGTTCCCTACACTAGTAAAAGATTGATTGGAAAATACTACATTGTTGATGTGTGCATGCACAAACAAGTATGAAAGCAATCTACACAAATAGAAATACATTTTGAAAAACCAAACAAAGTAACTCTAAATATGCTATAGAAAGAGGAAGAAAGCGATACAGAGACAGAATCCAAGCACCTGTCTAACAAAAGCGGAAGGCTTTCTAAAATGAGCATTCACACACAATTACACTAGAGAGGCCTGCTGCTATTGTCACCAGCATGTTCTTCCGTACCCCCTCCTCTCGATGACAAAAAAAATAAATAAAAATTCACCGAAGCAAGTTGTGATGCACCTGCATCTGCTCATTCATAGTGTGAGATGGGCTGGATTCACGCCAAGCCTTCCTACTTCAACCATCGCCAGGGACCGTACATATTGATTTGCAATACAGCATAATAGGCCATCAGCTTAATTATTACTGAAGAGAGCACATTGTTCTCCGGCATTTTTCGCCCTTCCAATCCCAGAGAATTGCACAGAAAAAATGAATGACTCATGATGCCTGCATTTGCATAACTTCCAAACAATATGCTTTATTGGAGATTGTTGAATGAAGCTGCAAGTTTATTTGTATGTCTGTGTGAAGTTGTGAATAGCAAACATTTTTGCTCCTGGTTCTGTGATCGTAGTTTGTGTTGATAAAAAGGAGAGGAAAAGAGAGGGAAAAAGAGCAAAAGAATGCAAGAGGGTGAAAAAGAAAGACAGAACAAACAAACAAATGAAAGAAAGTGAAAGTGAGAAATACAGAAAGGGCAAAAGAACGAAAGAAAGAAAATGCAAACAAAAGAAAGAAGCAGCAAACAAAACAAAGAAAATAAAGAAAGAGCAAAAGAGAATAAAAGAAAGAAGGTGGAGAAAAGAAAAAGAAATAGCTAAAAGTAGAGAAAGAGAGAAAAGAGTGAAAGAGCGAAAGAAAGAAAGAAAGAAAGAAAGAAAGAAAGAAAGAAAGAAGGTAAAGGGAATATATGGGAAAATGTAAAGGAAAGGGAAGGGCAAAGGAAAAGTAAAGAGAAAAGTTAAAGGAAAAAGAAAAGGGAAAGGAAAGGAGAGGTAAGGAAAGACAAGGAAAAAGAAGCTGAGAGCTCTGCTCTGTCTGATGATAAAATTATTCATACATTGTAAGTCTTGGCTTGCACATCACAGGAAGTTCAGAAGTAGACTCTGTCTAGAAATGGGAAGTGGGTGGAGCTTCAAAGGAAAGAACGGCACAGGAATCAAAAACTGCCTGAATTTAAGATGTGTGTGTAAGGCAGACGTTATATATTTGATGAGAAAACAATGAGACAGAGAGAAATGAATTTTTATGTGGGTGTTTAAATGTGATTACTTGGATGCACTCAAATACAACATTTATACTCAACATTTCTAAACAAGAGAGAACTCACAGTATCTAAATGCAACTGCGTTGTAAACATCCACACGCATGTTTCAGGAAGTTTCATGTATAATAAATTATTGCTTATGAACCAAAACAACAAACCCTCGGCTTTCTGATCCACTATGGTACTAGTTAGTATTCTATCCCCTTATCTAATATTATATGGTTATTTGATTGGGCAAGACCCTTCAATCCAGTCCTCTAATCGCCTATAGAGACCAAAGTCAATAAGCCAATAAAGAGAAAAAAAAAAAATCTAACAAGCAAAAAGTCACAGCAAATTACTCATCTGTCATTCAGCTGATGCTTTTATCCAAAGTGATTTCAGCAAGGAAACCTTTGATCTTTTAGTTACCAGCCTAGATCTTTAACCAAGCTACACGCTTTTCACTAGTGACGTCAATAACGGTGAAATGTCAAAGAGCGGGGGCTGCTGGGATTGTTGCATATCCTTTTTCAGGGACACAAGAATGTTTTTCAATCACTTATCATGCTTTCAGACAGTGGCTTGATTTTGCTCTCATTTTTATTATTTTACTTCTGTTCTTTTCTAGCATGGCTAGGTTAACTGAGGTTAGTCTGGGTGGGTAAGCCAAAAGCCTGTCGAATGAAGGAACTGCATCAATGTACTGTAGGCTCTGCATGAGAAAGCTGGGCGGCAGTGTTTCCCAGTGTGAGAGTAATGAGAGAATAGAGTGAGGACATGTTTTAGTGTGCCGTAGGTCCGGTGGTCAGGTCATCCGCTCCATGTTCAACGGAATCACGCCTCTCCGACTGGCCTGCTCAGGAATGCCTGGGACTGTTTGTGTTGGACTGTCGTGCATGTGGTTTTAACCCATTTCCTAGTACCAGGCACAAGAGTTAACTCACAGACCGAACAAAATGCCACTTCTTCCCAACGGCTCGACAAAAACTGCTGCCGGGAGAGCTCGTAAAATACTATTCAAACATATCACTGAGGAAACCAAAAACAAGCAGAGCTTTATTATTTAAAAAAAAGAAAAGATTACTGTGCATGTGTCTGGTTTTCTTTATGTCGGACTTCTTTATAACAGTTGTAGGATCTGCACATGTCTAAAAGCAGCTCAGGATCTATCTGAACAGACTATGTGGAAGGTGAGCGAGAAGGAAAGCCACATCCCAAGGCAAATTTGCAGTTCTGAGGACACGACAGCTTTATTCATGTCAGCAAACAGTGCAGCAATCTCCCAGAGAAATGGGCTTTGTGTCTACGGGGGTCCCAGCAGAGCGGGCTCACAGATCTCTCCAATCTAATGCCTGGTCTGTGAACAGAAAGCACACAGAACAAGCAGGGCCAATTCCCAGCCTCCCCAGCCCCCTCTCCACCAGTACAGCCCACCCCTTGCCCACAGATACTGTTTTCTTTGGCTGGCCGCAAAGTCCATGACAACTCCAGCAAGGGACTTATTGTTAAGACTTGGAGGGGAAAAAGCTGCCAGACAGGTAAAACTGTCAGGTGGAAAAAAGAGATATACTGTGGAGATGTGTGACAGATACAAAGAAAGCACTGTTTAAATAAGTATTAAAAATACATAACGCGAACAGCAGCCATTGTGCTGCCAACTCACTTAAGTAGTGTGTTATACTAGGTTTCAGGGTGATGATATTTATCCATATGTGAAATGTGCCAGAAGGATCAGTCAGTGCAAGTGAAATGTACGTTCAGGGTTTCATTTCTCATTCACCAATTACCAATCATCAGTCTCAGTACTTCTTATTTCATTATGTGAGACAATAAACTTGTATGTAGCCCAGTATTCCTGTGTGGAAAAAGAGGAGGATGAAGAGCAAGTCACACTCTATTTTAATGTGTTGTTAGTAGCTACATTTACATGCACCCAAATAATCCGATAACAATCAGACTGATGATGGCTCAATCAGATTGAAAATTCTTCATGTAAACACCTGAATCAATCAAGTTTAGGGTTCATATAAACAGAACTTTCAGAATCTGAAAACAGACTGGATTCATTCGGTTTGATGTAAATTAGTGCATGTAAACAGATCTCATGTGAATTACAGTATTTTCCCCCTCACAAGAATAAGTTGCAATGAAACAACTCCATGGAACTGTATATAAATATTCCATCAGTACCCTGCTTATGTTGTATTTTGTGGTAGATCATTTCATTGTTGCGGGAGGCAGTACGATCAATGTGCATTTGTCAGAAGTGCATACTGATTATACATGGCAAACGTAATCTGCGCTGCATTTTAGTAGCCCTGACAATGCACAAATTGTCTGATATTTAAGGCTGAAAGGATAAACTTTTCCATCTTTGACACAAAGGAAGTGAAAATGCTAAGAAGCTGCAAGGGCTAGAGCAAAAGAGGTTTGATTTGACAGATGAATACTTGAGCTCTGTCCAGATGGAGGAGGAAGGAGACGAGGAGGGAGAAAAAGTGAGAGGGTCTCATCAGTGGCTTTCAGGCTAGGATGTTTCATTATTACTCGTCTTTTGTCTGACTCTCTGTAGATCCTCCCTACTCTTGAGGCACGCTGCTGATGCTGGGTTAGGTGTGCCAAGTGGTTTTCAATTCAAAATTACAGTCCTTTTTCTCTTTCACGTCACTGGAAAAAACATGTAATGCATAAAGCCAAGCTTAACAGAGCAAGATGTGCAGAGCAGACTGCCAAAAGTCTTCCCTGTCTACTATGGCACAAAAAGACAATGAGAAGCATAACACAGAACCATCACTTGACTATAATGTATACACAATGATAATGATACAGTACCATTAGATAACTAATATGCCATGAACAATATGCCATGGGTCAAACATCGTCTTTTAAAAGTTTTAAAAAATGATGCATATGGGGGAAAAAAGATAAAGTACCACCCGTAATTTATTGAAAAAAAAAAACATTTTAACATGCTATATTCCAATGTATACACAAATGTGAAAAAAGTTTGAGAGCTGCCTTGTTAATAACGTCTTTTGGGACATAAAGACCTGGAATATAATGTAACAGAAGTCATATGGAGTATTGTTACGGTACTTTTGGTACTGTTATAGTGTTTTTGTCACACCATTCACTTTCATTCTATGTAAAAGAGCAACATTGTGCAAAATATGTAACGTAAAAAAGAAAGCAAGTCATACAGGTTTGGAACAAGATGAGAGTGAGTAAATGATGACAGAATATTCATATTTGGGTGAACTATCTCTTTAAGGCAGTTAAGGTATACTTAAAAACTACTGCACCAAATGTATTGCAAAACATGCAGCTTTAAATTCACTCATTTCAGAGTCTATTTTTCCAATTGAGTCTGATTGGCTAAGTGTTCCATGTTCTGTTGACAAATTGGTTCTAAACATAATCACCCTTTGGACCTGAGTCATGGACCTGTGATTTATGCCACCCATAAAGCATACAGACCATACAGGCCAGTGCCAGATATGAAATGTATTACTTGAGGTCAATAAGCAGGGGAGGCTGCATTTCAAAAGTGCTGACCCATATGTTTGCCAGGGCAAGACTCGAGCGCTTTGTTATAATATATGG
Source organism: Tor tambroides (assembly GCA_021397915.2). NCBI lineage: Eukaryota > Metazoa > Chordata > Actinopteri > Cypriniformes > Cyprinidae > Tor > Tor tambroides. Next base: position 6,533 of record JAFVLL020042620.1, on the reverse strand, counting down.
CTGCCTGTCAAAAGCACTGTGACAATCAAATGACTTTATGTTTGGAGACAGAGAGGAAAACAGAAACAAAGTGTTTTAACGGCATAACAAAAAGCAATAGGCTACTTCTATGCAACTTTACTGCAGTCTATATTTGAGCATTCCTCCTCTGTCCAAAAAAAGCTTGGAAAACCACCTTTTCCTCTACTGTATAAAAGGGGCATAATTTCACAACTTCAAGGCACTTCCCTCTTTATCAGAGGGCTTCTTTGCCATAAAGATAAGTACTTTGTTCCATCTTAAATGGGATTTTCCATAAAAGCCACAGTAAACACATACTTCCAAGGCAAGGCTTCCTCCCCATAATTTTTCTAAGCTTTGCCTTTATGAGAGCCAATTAACTGTAAAGTGAAGAGGCAGTCACGTCCATGTTAATTGTTTTCCCCATTCACAGAAACGCTTGGAATGGGAGCTGTGCTTCCACTGTAGCTGGCAAAAGAACAGCTTATTTAAAACAGATATTTTCAGTAACGTGAATGTCTTTACTGTCACTTTTGATCAATTTAATGCATCCTTACTGAAAAAAGCATTAATGTCTTTCAAAAAAAAACTTATTTAATTAATTTAAAATATTATTTCTTTAACACCAAAAAATTTTTTTTAGTGCTCCCCAACTACACATCAGGAACAGAACTTAGAATGTTTCTGGAGGTCATAAAGAATAATCTTTTCACTGGCTCATGTCATAAACAATGTGCTTAGGCAAAAGCCAAAGAATGAACGAGAGTGTTAAAATTCTAGTCCTTAAATAAGCTGTTCATGTGAGACAGCCAAAAATATCAATAATTTGAGTCTTTCATAAAGACAGACAGGTCAAACAATACAAGTCAGTTTTGCTGAAAAAAACAGCTATTTTTTATATCAGGGGTTCACAGCCAGCAGTGTGCATGCTGGATCAATGTATGACGTTCAGTCAGGTAGGGTTTTTTCCCGCTTTATTTGTTTAATTTGATTCATTTGAACCATTACTACAGCTTAAAGGTCAACTCACATTTTAGAAGTTTATAATTAATGCATAGTAAATTCTGATCTAATGAAATTTTCAACATATCTACAGACACTTAAGAAAGCGCTGTTTATAACAAACTTGTGGACCCAAGAAGACATCAGTCTTAACATCTTCTGCAATGTTCTTTCCCAAAAAAAAATAAGAAGAAAAATGGTGTGTAGTAGTTAAACCTCCAGACATCGTATGTATCTGAAGGTCTGTTTGTGGAACACAGAACTCATCCTCAGAATTGTTGGATAAATACTGAGAGGCTGTGTAACTTCTGAAGCAGGGTTTCTCACATCATTGTGAAGGTTCATCATCATAAATCTTGGTGTTCCCCAGAATATCACTTCGCCTCCCTGTACAAAACTTAAGACGCCGTCTGCCAATCACTAAGATTCTCTGGCCACTCCGCAGCCATATTTACAGGAACACAGTCGCAAGGTCATGACATACACACATCAATTCAAAACTCCCCAGACCTTCGCCAACCTGTGGAAATCAGTCTGTCTCCTTCTGGAACATGGATCCCACTGCTGTTCCCGCTGCCAGGACAGCAGTACAATTTCAACAAAGCTCTTTTTTTCGTTCTCCTCTTTCAAAGAGCACGATCAATACAGCACGCACTACGCACTGCTCCCACAAAGGCCGAAATATATGTAAACTTTTGTTTTACACGCAGTGTCTTTGGAATCCACTTCAAATAGAGCACACTTCAAACACTAGGCCCCCACAAGTCTTTGATCTGATTCTGAATGCAGTAAAGTTATGTTGCATTAAATTTTAAAAAGTGGACTTAAAAAACAGGAGACTAGTGGGAAAACCTGTATAGAAGTAAAAGAAGAAGAAAAAAAGTTGTATTCAACCAGAGAACAGTATAAGGTTCATTAATGCACAATATCTCTGAAGAAGCCAAACAATCGATTGCTGCTCTCGAATCCCTCAAAAGATAATGCAGGATTTCAGTAAACACAACACAAATAGAAAGATTCTCGAGGTCAAAAGAAATGCAACTTAATGACTAATAAATCTGAAAGTTGGAGAAAACTTTCAGAGGCTTTTGGAAAAGTCCAGAATGAAAAGACACAGAAAAAAAGATTTATTGCCTAAGTGGACTTTAAGTTTGATGGGAAATGGGCAAGTCAGCTAAAACAGGGTACATGTGCACTTCTATTAGTGTCAGCAGGTCTGGGAACAAATAACCTCACACGATCCAGAATGCATGTGATTTTCTCTGGCTTTCTCCTACATGAGAAGTCAAATATCCAAATGTGATTTCCCAAAGAAATGTGAGGAATTAAATGATTTTGATTCTCTCTGTACTTCTAATGAATAAACGGTTGGAAAATATAAAATGTAATTTTATTGCTATAAGAGCTATAATCTAAATAATGAATCCACTGCCATTTAAAATTTTGGGGTCAGTAAGATTTGTTTCTTTTTTTTTTGGAAGAAATACTTTTATTCAGCAAGGATGGACTACATTGATCAAAAGTGACAGTAAAGACACTAATAATGATACAAAAGATATGATATACATAAACTTTTGACATTTTTAGTCATCTAATTCTGAAAAAAAAAAAAATGTATCATGGTTTCTACAAAAACTTTAAGCCGCACAAATGTTCTCAACATTACTAAAAATATAAATAAAAAATTCTCCAATATAACAGATAACAAAAAACTTGTAGTAGTATGCTAGTAATGTGCAAGTTAATAAGCAACTGGTTAATAGTGAATAGTGTTCCCTAATCGCTTGATTAATGGTTGCTGAAAATTTAGCTTTGCTATCACAGGAATACATTATTTTTTAAAACATAATAAATAAAAAGCTACTTTAAATTGTAAATGTGTGTCACAATATTACTGGTATACTGTATTTTTTATCAAATATATGCAGCCCTCAAAACATAAAGCAAGTTTTGAATAGCAGTGTACATTTAAAACAATTCTTGCAAAGGATGTGTTTACACAGACTATTTAAATGACTTTTCATAGTAGTGCTAGTGGTGACATACATGCTATCCAATAACTGCATGTAGAACAATTCTAAAACGAAAACAGTGCAGTATGCCTTTGATCCACTAAAAAGAACATACTTAGGATTGTTCGCTCAGAAATCTGACTAGACTGGTTGAGCTGTTGATAGTAGTGTTGTCATACCAAAGACAAAATAGTGCTGGACACTATGTCAGAGTGTATGGGGCGGCAGAATGCATGTGTGAGAACCGTTAACGGAACAAAATGTCATTTGTTGAATACACTATATACAGACAGTAGAAAAGAATAATAAATACAAATAAAAACTGCATTATGGATGTTTTCCCCATCTTTTAAATAATCCATTACTTTAAAGTTAATCTAAATTTAATGAATTCTGTTTTCATTAACTATTTCATTACTAGCATCTTAAACTCTAAACGCTGGAACCTTCAACAATGACCTTTTTTTGAGGAAAGTTCAGGAGATCACTTTCTTCATCATTGTAAGTGACAACTGTTAACATATTATAGAATAATTGAGTTTAGAGGTGCGTCTATATTTGGGGTGGGGATCACTTCCATTAGAGCATGATTAAATAATTATAAGCTGGTGAATTTTTACTGTGGCATCACAGTGAAAGGAGCCCATGACCCACTTAAAGCCTTCACATCTGATACATAGCCACCCTTTGATAGTTCTCTCAATGCAGATACTATTTGACAGTTACTTTCGGGTATTAAAATGTGCCTCTCCATCACTTCTTCTTCTTTTTTGACCCCTCCAAAGAGTATGTGTGTTCAATGAAGGACATGCAGATCCGTGGTCTAAGGTGAATGTGACTGAGTGATGTCTCCTATAATCTATCGGACATGTTATTCCAGTGGAGGATATGAGGCGGACCTCATGAAACATTTATCTGGGAAGAGTGGCTGAGGAGAGATATAGATGAAAACAGAGATGATAGAAAGAGAGACCACAATTCCAAACAGGACACTGATGAATACCTGTAAGCCACGTATGTGTGTTATATTTCTCAAACACGACCAATATGTATATGACAGTATGCAGCAAAGGTGGGGGAGAATGGAAGAGGAGAATGGAAGACAAAAAAACAACAACAACATTCAAGCATTCAAGGTGAGATGTCAAACTACAATAATGGGCCAATCATTAATACAAAGCTTTATGAAGACCTGAAAAATCAGTAGTTCATACAATAGATCCTATTTAAACCCCTTCCTGGGCTCTCACTTTAACAAATGCGCACACACACACACACATAGGTATCTACATGCACCTCTGTGCTGCTGCATTGAGTTAAACACGCTCTGGAAGCTTAGAAAGGCTTTGTGAGTTCTAACTCTTAACACAAAGCCCTCAGGCTGAGATCTCGCACAAAGCTCTTAAGCTGCCTGTGTTCATGGTGTGCCGTGCCAGCGCTGAGCTGTGTACAGAGGACAGACTACTGCCTACTAGAGGACCGATTCATTCTTCCTGTGATTCCAGCGTCAATAACGCACAATCTTTTACACAGAGACTTGCAGCGGCCCTGAACTACAAGGTTATCATATTTTCAGCCAGGCCTTTTCTTGAAGTTATCCGTGAGGAAATGAATAAGCACAATGTTATTTCGGAAATGCTTTTTTTCTATGACCGCCATTTCGTTGAATTATCATTCAAGGTTGAAAGCCTCACGCAAAACTATCTAAACCATATCTGAGTCTGACACAACATTCTCTTGACTTCCAGCCAAGTTCACTTGGAAATCTGTCTCTGCTCCAAACAAAACGAGTGACAACAGAGCAGTGAAACATATTATTTTATTAAATCTGACAAACTCTTCAGCGAGCACAATGGCAGGGGATCATGGGAAAACACTCTGGCTTTGTCATAAGTTACAGTGAGTCTGGAAAATCTCTGAGCTCAAATGACCGGCAGTGTGTAAGGACTGATAAAGAACAGAGCCCGGACGATTAGCTTAATTTATACTTGGCCATCCAAGGATCCATCAGACTATTATCCTCTCTCCATTCTTACAGTGGTGCTGTAACGTGCAGTACAGGCTAAATGGCAAGGAGACGTCGATGAAGTTTATGTGGGGGCCAGACATTTTAGAGGTCAATTTTGTAATTCCATTCAATGAACTTCATTTTCAGACGTTGGTTAAAAGCCTGGAAACCACTTGAAACATTTGAAGAGCAATTCCACCTCAACAATAAGGGTCAGGTTTGGGTCATTATCTGGTGAGGAAGAGCGTGAAATATTTCTGAGCTGACCTCCATCTATTCACATTGCAGAGTAACGATGTGGAGAGGAAGAAGAAGAAGAGAAGATCATTGATACCTTTAGAATACTCTTTATACATCTGCCATGTAGGCATTGTCCTTTGACCCGTTTGTTTTTGACCTGTAAATGTAACAACAACAGTTGAGAATACAATTTACTCAGGTGTAAATTTAGCCATGATGAGCAATTTTCTTTGTACCATTAGCGCTTACACTTGAAAAGAGTGGCCTGACTCGCAGTTCTCCTGTTGACTCTTGTGGCCTTATGAGCAGGGTCAAATGCATTTGATTTGCATACTGTGTGGCATGGGAAGCATATTTGGTCACTGTACCACTTGTACAAGAAAAAGTACAACATTTCAGAAATCTCCTACAAGAAACTGAATAAAAAAATGTCAACATTCACACAGTAAAAATGCTTTTACTATCAACAGTCATTCAGTCTCTATGGGTACATTTACACAACACATCGGCCAGTCATTTACACGACAACTGTGTTTTGGGGGCCTGAAAAAGCAAACCCTGTGTTTCATTTTAAAAGTTATCGAGTCTGTGTAAACTACAAAAATGCTAATTTGAGAAAATGATGACGTAATACAGACATGTGTGTGTACTGTACGTGTGCAGACACACTGCATTTCTTTACAAAGTGACACTGCCAGCAACTGGCCTGGCATTCAAAATACACGTTTTTTGTTTTTTGGATCCGTGTGAATAGGGATTGTTTTGACAACGTTGTCTTCTGTACACAAAACTTTTGAAAAATGTAACTTAGGAAAAACTTTTCCATTTTTTTAGTACTTTGTTGTTGTGTAAACATTCCCTGTATTTGTACCAAGTTCTGTACTGAAAGCAGCTTGAATCCAAGATTTTGATCCCTGTCCTCATTATGTCCCATCCAGGTCCACCTCCACCTATATCCGTTCTGACTCCCTCTATCTCTTTCTGTCTCTCCTCAGTAGAAGCTTCCCCCTTTTCAGCCCACACAGGGTTGATCAGCTGGAGGAAATCAAGCCCCACTCTACATTTCCTCTCAACTGATTAAGATAAACTGCTTTTCAGCCATGGTTACCCCCGACCAATCAATTAAAGCAATCAATTAAAGGCCTGCCGGCTGAGCCTTTGGTAATTGAGGGTTGAATAAACATAGGCCTCTGATACCCATGTTAAAGCAATAACAAAGCCAGAGCCATGAAAGGCGCTTGAAAAATGTAATTTTTGGGATTTGAATAAGC
>JAFVLL020042618.1:0-14237 GCA_021397915.2 Tor tambroides | reverse complement strand
AAAATAAAATAAAATAAAATAAAAATAAATTAAAAAATAAAATAAAATAAAATAAAATTACAGCTTACTGGCAAAATAAAATAAAATGAATAAAAATAAAAAATAAAATAAAATAAAATACAAAATAAAATAAATAAATAAAATAAAATAAAATAAAATAAATCAAGCTTCCTATTTCAAAGGCACACACATAAACACAGAATAGAAAACTTTCCTCATCAAGACATGCCACTTGGTGTTTAAAAAGGAAAAACTTATTAAATAACTGTAGTCTTACATTTTCTGTAGAAAGTGTTGAGTGAAAAACAAAATTGGTGTTGTAAATGAGCAGCCAATTGCTTATATTCGCCCCCAAGACGGAAACATGAGTCTAACTGATTATAAATCAGAATAATAGCGTAACAACAGCTCTGTGCAACAAACTGCACAATTTGGAGTGTTATATATTTAATATAAATTATATCAGTGTTAGTGTTATATTAGTGTTTTTGTCATTTTTATTATTATTATTTTTAAATATGTCTATAAAGTTTTTGTTGATTTATTTTACTTTAAGTACCACTTGTGTAATAACCCTGATATCCAGACATATACTCTAATTTAAGCCACATTTTGAATTCCTCATACCTCATAAGAACAGTAATTAAACTCCGCCAGCAACAGCATCTTACTCGGGTGTAGCTAACCTGTCTGAGCTGCCAGCCAGCTGCACTGGAGAAACTTTTCCCAAATAATTAATATATTTATTTGCAATCACATATATTTTCATCAGCCTTATAGGTGATATGAATTAGTTTTACCTTTACACTAATGACTTTACAGTGACTGACAGCTCATTTGAATTCCCAACACATACTGTGACATGTTTGCAGTCTCTCTGCACCATTGTGAAGTAAACCTCCGAACACTTGAACAAACATGACAGCCATGTAGAGAGAATAATGAATAATCAGTACCTAAAGGTCCACAAATTATTGATGTAAAATAAGCAATGATATTTTTTCCCTCTATGCAATTTATTGCCATTAACAAGTAACTTGCAATCCAATAAATGTCAGTGTGGCTTTCAGTTAATTAAAGGAATAGATATTATATAGTAATGCAGGGTGGCACTTAGATCCCAATTGCCACGGACTGCAATTTACAGTCTGAGCTTTATTTGAAGGGAACCACAAATAATGACCATTAAGCTGTCAGCCAATGGACAGGAGATCACATTAATGAAATTAGATAAGGCGAGCGCTGATCTACACAGCCGTCCCGCTAAAGAGACGAAGAGCCTGGAAAAAAAGGGTCAGGACCAATTAACTAACAAAACAATGCAGGGCTCTGCTGCTGTCCACACGCAGCGTGAGAGAGCTTTCTGTGCGACGGCGGTTACGTGAATGTGTGGAGACGTCTGGGGGTCTGTGGTGTGATGATTTGACTTTCTGGACCTCTGTGTGTCACTTTAACCTTCATGACAAAGAGAATCTCGATTCCTTTCACTCACATGCGGCTGTACACATTGAGATACAAACATCTTCCTGTTAGAAACAGGTCTGTCATCATTTACTCACCCACATGTCATTTCAAACCCGTGTGACTCTCTTTCTTCGGTGGAACAGCAAGGAAAATCTGAAGCCTGAGCAGCGTAAGAATGTCTTCAAAAAGGACTAAAATGGCATAAAAACAGAATAAACGTTGTCCATACATGTAAATCATTTATGCGTAAATTACCATTCAAAAGTTTGAAGCAATTAGGATTTTTAAATGTTTTTAAAAGAAGTCTCTTCTGCTCACTAAGGCTGCATTTATTTGATTAAAAATACAGTAAACTGTTACTGTAACTGTAACGTACAGCAACTGTTTTCTATTTTAATATATATTTAAAATCTAACATTTCTGTAATTTAAAGCTGAGTTTTCAGCATCATTACTCCAGTCTTCAGTGTCATGTGATCCTTCAGAAATCATTCTAATAAATAAATAAATAAATAAACTCATTATTATCAATGTTGAAAACAGTTGTGCTGCTTCATGTGTTTTGTGGAAACCATATATATATATTTATATATAATCTTCGTTAAATATATCATTCAAAAGAACAGCATTTATTTGAAATATATATATATATATATATATATATATTTAAATATTATAACTCTCTTTTCTGTCATGTTTGATCAATTTAACACATGCCTTCCAGTCGGTTGTACTGCTCAAATCTCACCTACTCTTGCACATATTCAAATTTCTTGTGCCACATTTGCAAACACCATTGGTTCTTAAGTATCTAATTATCAGATATGGACAATTGTATTGTATTTCTATGGTGCTTTTTTGGTCTTTTTTGGAGCTTGATAGTCTCTGGCCATTATACTTTACATGAAAAAGAGCAGTGTGAACACTCAGCAACATCAGGGCGAGAAAATACTTTTTTTTTGGCTATTCCTTTCCAGCCATTTAAATGCCACATAGCCCCCATGTTAATGTGAAAGTTAGCGGCTGTGTTGAAATGACCCTGACACTAAAACACACACGCCCGGCTGCAGAGGTTCATGCTGTCCTGTCCGCCCTCATGAGTGTGTACACAGCCTTGTATTCTTGTGTATGTGCCCCCCGGCAGAATGCCATGGCTGGCACTAAATTAGTGATTAGGGACCCTCTCCTCCCTCTCTTGCCTCTCTCCAGAGACGCCCCCAGACTGGACAGCTGGATGCATCAGGAACTGTCACCTTGTCAGGGAAAGTTTTCTCTCCATCCGCCAAAACTTTCGTCAGACCGTCAGCCGGTCGTGAGGGGCCGCGTGCTGCTTCCAGTGAAAGCGCGGTCGTGACGGATGCGGGGCGGGAGGGGGGCCGGATCTGGAGCGGCTGACATTTCTGACGGCTCCCCCTCAAATGAGCGTCTCTGCTGCTGTCAGTGCAAGCCTCGCCCCCCGGCAATGACTGTCAAGCGACATGCTCAAAGCCGCACGGAGAGGTAGCCTATCACGGAGACACGGACGAGGGCCACACACACACACACACACACACACAGAGGTTTTGTTGATGGCTTCTGTGGTCAAATGTTTACGCGAGCAGGCTTTAGGTTACAAGGCTAATCATGTGATCTGTTGCAAATGCTTTAACCCTGATGAAGCAGTGTTTTATTGGAAGCGCTTTCACAGAGTGTTAAATCCACATATCTCTGCTCCAAAGTTTGCCTTTTGTCTTGATAAACGGCCAAAATGACATTTCCTTCTTCTGTGAATATATTCCCTCCGTTCGTATGAAAGTTCAAAAGTGAGACTGGCAGCTAAAAAATTGTGCATGAATGGGGAAAAGTGTCGGGGGGGGAGTCTGAAACTCAACATTCAGCATAAAGGAAATTTTTGAGACATGTTGAAGGTTTAACTGTAACTTAAAGGGACAGTTCACCAATAAATGAAAAATCTGTCATTATTTACTCAGTCTCATGTCATGTATGACTTAGGGGAGACTGGGGCTGGTTGTAACACGGGTCAGTTGTAACACTTTCAATTTCTCAAATAATGAACAAGTTACAAATCACCTTATTCGCTTCACACATTCTCAGTTTAGTCCTTATTCCACATGTGAGGAAGTAAAGCCCTGTGGCAGACACAGCAGATTTTAGAAGAGAAAAACTAATTTTAGTACATTTTTATACTTCATTAATTTTTGTGATGGCAGTCTCTGCTTTGTAGTTAAACTCATCAAAGTTAAATTATATTTATTGTGTGTCTGTGTAGATATTTTTCATGCAAGTTGTTAGTGCTAATGTTTTGGCTATTAGCTGTAAGTTGAGCCAGTTCATGGCTACAAGACTCAGGTCAGTTGTAACAGCAAGACTCTGGGTTAGTTGTAACAGCAAGACTCTAGGTCAGTTGTAACAGCAAGACTCTAGGTCAGTTGTAACAGCAAGACTCGGGTCAGTTGTAACAGCAAGACTCTAGGTCAGTTGTAACAGCAAAACTCGAGGTTAGTTGTAACAGCAAGTCTCAGGGTCAGTTGTAACAGCAAGTCTCAGGGTCAGTTGTAACAGGAAGACTCGGGTCAGTTGTAACAGCAAGACTCTGGGTTAGTTGTAACAGCAAGATTCGGGGTTAGTTGTAACAGCAAGTCTCAGGGTCAGTTGTAACAGGAAGACTCGGGTCAGTTGTGACAGCAAGACTCTGGGTTAGTTGTAACAGCAAGATTCGGGGTTAGTTGTAACAGCAAGACTCTGGGTTAGTTGTAACAGCAAGACTCGGGGTTAGTTGTAACAGCAAGTCTCAGGGTCAGTTGTAACAGCAAGACTCAGGGTCAGTTGTGACAAAGAAGTATCTCTGCTAGCTGTAACAGCAAGATTCGGGGTTAGTTGTAACAGCAAGATTCGTTAGTTGTAACAGCAAGTTCTTATGGGTCAGTTGTAACAGGAAGATCAATACAGACAGCAAGACTTGGGTTAGTTGGTAACAGCAAGATTCGTTAGTTGTAACAGGAAGACTGGTCAGTTGTAAGGCAAGACTTGGGTTGTTGTACAGCAAGATTCAAGTTAGTTGTACTGGTAAAGTCTCAGGGTCAGTTGTAACAGGAAGATCTGGTCAGTTGTGACAGCAAGACTCTAAGCACAATAGCAAGAGATCGCAGGCTAGTTAACAGCAAGACTCTGGTCACTGCAAGAAAAGTGACCTAAGTTAGTTGTAACAGCAAGATTCGGGGTTAGTTGTAACAGCAAGTCTCAGGGTCAGTTGTAACAGGAAGACTCGGGTCAGTTGTGACAGCAAGACTCTGGGTTAGTTGTAACAGCAAGACTCTGGGTTAGTTGTAACAGCAAGACTTGGGGTTAGTTGTAACAGCAAGTCTCAGGGTCAGTTGTAACAGCAAGACTCAGGGTCAGTTGTAACAGGAAGACTCGGGTCAGTTGTAGCAGCAATACTCGGGTCAGTTGTAACAGCAAGATTCGGGGTTAGTTGTAACAGCAAGTCTCAGGGTCAGTTGTAACAGGAAGACTCGGGTCAGTTGTGACAGCAAGACTCTGGGTTAGTTGTAACAGCAAGATTCGGGGTTAGTTGTAACAGCAAGACTCTGGGTTAGTTGTAACAGCAAGACTCGGGGTTAGTTGTAACAGCAAGACTCTAGGTCAGCTGTAACAGCAAGACTCTAGGTCACTTGTAACAGCAAGACTCGGGGTCAGTTGTAGCAGCAATACTCGGGTCAGTTGTAACAGCAAGACTCTGGGTTAGTTGTAACAGCAAGACTCAAGGTCAGTTGTAACAGCAAGACTCTAGGTTACTTGTAACAGCAAGACTCTAGGTCAGCTGTAACAGCAAGACTTGGGGTCAGTTGTAACAGCAAGACTCTAGGTCACTTGTAACAGCAAGACTCGGGGTCAGTTGTAACATCAAGACTCTGGGTTAGTTGTAACATCAATGAAACATGTTATAACTTACTCCAAGCAAATTTTTTGTTTTATTTACATTTTCTTTGAATTTCAGTATGCCTATGTCTTGAGAAACCGAGGGGCGTCTCTAAATGTTCAAGTTCAATTTTATTATGACCAATTATTATGTCTGACATTAACAAACATGCTTAAACACACAGACACACACATTATTCAGTTTTATTATTATGATGCACACAGACACACAGACACACACACACACACACCAATTATGTTGAAAAGTCAGTGTTGAATAAAAATCTTTTAAAATCCTTTTTTATGGTCATAATCCTTGTTGCATAATGTTACATCTCACCCCGGTGGATATCATAATGTTACATCTCACCCCAGGGAGGTTGAAACTAACCCAGACTATGGGGTATGGGGGCTATGGGGAATTGTAACATTTCTCTCCTTGTGTTTGAAATTAAACCATGCATTTTCTGTTTGTGCTGCAAAGATAACAGCATTTAATAGCAGGCACTTGTAACTAGTTTTAATCATATTTTGAATGCACTGGCTTAAAAGAACTCCAAGATACAGACAGAAATGTCAAAAATGTTACAACCAAAAATGTCTCCCCTACATTCTTTTGTGGAACAAACACCCAAAAGAAAGACATTCTGATCCACTTCTCAGTATTTTTTGGACACACAATGGAAGTCAATGGTAACCAAACTGGCTACCAACATTCTGTAAACTGTCTTAATTCTTCGTCAGAAGAGAGAAACTCGTACAGGTTTGGAATGACCATAATGTGAATAAATGATAACAGAAATGTCAAAAGGAAATAAGTCACAATCTCACCCTCGTAGCTTTCCAAAAGCATGAGACTTCTTGTATTCTGTTGAAAACAAAATATGACATTTTTAATAATGTGCTAGAAGGTTTGACTGGTGAATTATTATTGAATAATGACTTAAAGAGATAATCCACCTACAAATATAAATTTGTTCCAAACCTGCATGACTTTCTTCTACGGAGCACAATTTTTGAAGAATGTCGGTAATCAAAACCTATTTTGGTGCCCATTGTCCATTTCTCAAAATATCCTCTTGTATGTTTAACAGAAGAAAGCAAGTCATACAGTTTTGGTTGCGTAAATGACAGATTTTTTGGTGTGCTATCCCTTTATCGTAATTGTGAGAATGTTTTCTCACAATTACAATATTTCCTTTTGTGGCTAACAGAAGAAAGAAACTCATATATGCTTGGAATGACATGAGAGTGAGTGAATAACTGGGATAATGTCAGTCAAATAATTTTGACTGTGGATTATGGAGAACTTAAGCAAAAATTTCAAGAACTTGTTAATCATTTTCTCTGTGAAGTTGGTTAAATTGTCCTTTGAATGAGGGATTACTTCTCTAGGTGGATGGATTTTTGTTTATTTGTTAATGTAATTATTAGGGTGGATGCAAAACATTACAACAACAACAACAACAATAGCTTAAAAACAAACACATTTTCTCTGATAATCAACATTTCGCGACAGAAATGGAATCTTGAATGTATTGACTCTGGAACATTCTTTTAAAAATTCATTTGGATTATTTGTAAGAACAGATACAAAATAAAAAATGAGTTGTATAGCTTATATCCTTACAGTCCATAACTGAACATATTTAAATTCATACCGAACTGATATGGAATTCTGCAAAAGTCTAAGATGGATTTTCCAAAGCCTGAGATGAATTTGACATTTAACTGTTTAAATTAGCATAACGTCAAGCATAACACACGGTGACTTAGACATTATTTCAAGAAGGTATAACTTAAAATGTCTTCTCAGAGTTCCCTAACAAATAACATGCAAAACCAAATGAATCATAAATAATAGTGAAATGTTTTCTAATACTAAAATGTCTAGACATGTCAATTTGGCTCCGACCCAATCAGAGCCTCAAGGGTTTGAAACTTCCCCCATTATAACCGAGCTAAACCCGATAAACTTTAATGGGATCCTTCTGCTGGATCTATGTGTCTCTGTCATGTTTGTTGGGGTAAACACGGACGGGACACATGCCTTGAGACCGGACGAGCTGCCAATACTCGGGTCATGTGACAGTGACTGGTGTCTCTACACTGAGATCTTGTCAATACACAGCCATGTTGACATGCTCTGCTCATTTCCCTACATGAGGCGGGGAACTGTCACATAATTGTTCTTTGCTGCTGTGTTTTTCAAAGGTATGCTACTGCACTTTTCCCATAAGAAGTAATATATATATATATATATATATATATATATATATACATTTATCTGAAATGCATTTTTGTTTATTTATATGCATTCGCATAATTGCTTATTTTAATTTATTTGATGTTTATAACTAACTTATTTATATTTTGTTCTTTCTTACTTTAGACTTAAACTTAATATTAAACAATTCAAATGTAATTCAATAATAATGTACTGCTATTAATTATTATTGTTGTTTTATTATAAATAGGCCTATATCGATTTACATATATGTTTTGGTGTTTAAAAATGCTTAAAAATGGTTTATTAAAAACATATTTTAGGATCTTATGATTTATTGTGAATTGCTCTCTATGCTGTCATGGCTGAGTTTAACTTTCTAAGTATCCAGGTTGCTGCTTTAGTGAACAGCTGACAGGTCAAGGCTCTTGTGTTTTCACTGAATTGTAAAGTGTGTGTGTAAGTGTGTGTGTTGCTGCAATGTAATACTGCCCTCCAGTGTCTGTTTACTGAACTAACACATGTTTTGTGAAATATAAAATATAAGGTCTATCCTCTTTTCATTGTTTAGGAAATGATTTGCTGCTGAGCTAAAGGAAACATTAACATTGAAGGATAACATGTAGATTACGGAGAAAGCAGAGTGACAGTTTTCATGCAAGTTTTTTTTTTTTTTTTACATTTTCTAATTCATAGTTGTAATGTAATTTCATGTCATATCTGTAGTTGTAATTTAAATGTTTTACAGCACAGAACCATTTACAATTATAAAAATAATGTGAATCCCAAAGTATAATTTAAAATTATGAAAAGTGAAATTGTGACCAGTTGCAGGACATAAGATGTACATTTTCTGTAGGTTCACATGTTGATGGTAAAAAAACAAAAACAAAAACAAAAAAAGATAGCTAGATAGATGGATACCCCTCTTTTAAACTATGAGGTGCAATTCTATTTTACCACCAATGGAAACTATAATCTTAAAGTATTTTTTTTTATTGCATAACAAGAACAGTAACACAGTAACATGCATAAATAGAGGATCACAGTGTTTTCAACTATCATCAATTACATTCATAATAGCATCAAAAGAAAAAAAAAATACAGGGGATAACTTACAAGATAAGAAGAGAGTAAGAAGAGAATTAAAAAAAAAATCTATACATCCTTTTTGCTTTTTTATTTCTTAGATCTTTTAAGGCTTTAATGTAATGCTTAAGTTCAACTTTAAATAATATAATGGTTTATTAGACTATTTTTGGTTGTGTATATGGTATTTCTCATACATAATTATTAAATGAATCACCAAATTTTGCTCCAAACTCTTATTTTATATAACCAAAATATGTCTTTACCAGATAATCGAAACTTTACTTTTATAAATTTAATCGATGACCTGCTTTCCATACTCACAAACAACTCACCATTTCCACCGTACCTCCGTCTGAAGAGCACCTGAAGCACCGCGAGCCTCGAGACGAGACATTTCTGAAAAACTTTCAATCATTTAATGCACTTTTCTGTCTGTTTAGTGTAAGTGCTTTAATATCTCTCTGTGCTCTTGATGCATGGCTGCCTGTGAAACCGCTCCGAGCTTAATAATGCTAATGACTACATTTCCCTACATCTCTTCCATTAAATCAAGCGGGCTGTAAGTTTCCCGTCCGACCAGCTCCAGCCATCAATCCGCTCAGCTATCAGCAGCACGGCAGTCCGGATACATAGGTGCCGCTTTGGCACAAGACGAAAGTTTTATATGTGTAAAGGAGAGATCCATTACTGCTGCAACAGGAACACTGTCATCCCGAGAGTTAGATCACAACCGGAAGGAGATTTATGACTTCAGAGTTAACATATAATATAAAACTGTTATTATAGCAGTTGTAGTAATTCCTCTAAAGGCCTGTCGATTGTAGGATGTATTCAGACTTCAACATGAGCAGTATAGCATACTACTTCTACTGTTTCTAGGCCTAGGCCTATGTATTTACGGTGCGCCTCAAGAAAAAGCGTATAGAGAGTACGCCAAATAAAAACAAAAACTCGTGGTATTGATACCAAAAAAAGGACTTTGGCGTATATATGATACGAACGTGTTTGGCGTGTATATGATACGCAGTTTTCGCGTGCATATGATGCGCAGTTTTCGCGTGTATATGATACGCAGTTTTCGCGTGCATATGATGCGCAGTTTTCGCGTGCATATGATACGAATTTGTTGCGTGCATATGATACGCAGTTTTCGCGTACATATGATACGAATTTGTTGGCTGCATATGATACAAATTTGTTGGCGTGCATATGATACGCAGTTTTCGCGTACATATGATACGAATTTGTTGGCGTGCAAATGATACGCAGTTTTCGCGTGCATATGATACGAATTTGTTGGCTGCATATGATACAAATTTGTTGGCGTGCATATGATACAAATTTGTTGGCGTGCATATGATACGCAGTTTTCGCGTGCATATGATAGGCTACACAGTTTTCGTGTACATATGATATGCATCTACCCCACAACCCTAATCGCGTAGCATATACACGCCAAAATCCATTTTTGCGTATCAATACCACGAGTTTTCATTTTTATTTGGCGTACTATTTATACGCATTCTCATGAGATCAGGTTGAAATATTCTGCTTACTTCGAAAAGCAGAATGACTGAAAATATGAAACAGCACACTCGAGCTCCCATTTCCAGTAAAATTAAGTAATATAAGCCACAATTTCAATGTGCTTTTTGTCTAATAGTTTGTTCGGAATTTACCCCTGCTGAAAAACAAAAAAACAAACAAAAAAACAATAGAAACCATCACAGAATTCGTAATGGTTTTACTGGTTATAATGGGACTTGTATTGGTTTTAATGGAAACTGTAATGGTTCCTGTTGGTCTCTTCTGGTAATTGGTCGCCTTCTATTGGTGACTTGTTAAAACCACTAAATCCTAGTGGAATATGTCCCAAAACACACTACAGAAAACCATTTTTTAATGGTTAAAAACTGATGGATTGTAATGACATTTGTAGTGGAAACCATTAGAATTACTGTGATGATTTCTATTGTTTTTTTTTTTTTTCAGCAGAGACATCTTTACACAAAATAGGCTGAACAATAAACAATAAGTACATACATAAAAAAGAGAGAAAAAATATTTTTGGGGAGATTCAGCCTTTAAGATAGGGTGTAAAGTAGACAGGAATCAAAGTGGGAGAGACACTGAAGCAAAAAGTTTGTCTTCTGGGAAACATGTAACTATCTTCTGTAGCTTCTGAAGGACAGTACTAAATGGGGGAAAAAGATTTATAGGCAAAAAAAGAAAAATGTACACATCTCCATTCTGTTCAAAAGTTTTCACCCCCCCCCCCCCCCAGCTCTTAATGCATTTTTTTTCCTTCTGGAGCATCAGTGAGTGTTTGAACCTTCTGACAAACAAACAACAACAAAAACAAAAAACACATCCAGCTGTGGATCATTAGAGGTAATAACACAGTATTAGCAATCTTTTGAATGGGGTAATTTTTATAAATTCAACTTATTTTCTCTTGTGGACTATATGTAAACATCTTTTATGTGAAATATCTTATTCAGGTCAGTACTAAATAAACAATAACATGCATTTTGTATGATCCCTCTTATTTTGGTAAAATAACTAACATTTTGCAAATTCTGAAAGGTGTGTGTAAACTTTTCACTTCAACTGTACTTGAGTTATATATGCACACCATGTAGTATGCTATTATTCCATTGTGAACACAGCAAAGATATATATATATATATATAGGCAGACAGACAGAGATAGATTGATAGACTAATAAAGACAGTTTGTGTCCTGTTGCTGTCACCAATAAGCTTTAATACATTATTGTTATGTGGTTTTATTACATTATTTTGGCACAAATTAAATAAGGCACATTTACTGCAATGTTACACAAAAACTGTTATGGAATCATACAAAAATAATTGCTCTCTAGTTCTTCAGATTGCCACAAAGAACCGTTACATTCAAAGACAAATCCCATCACAAACCACATCTGTTTTATTTCATGGTCAATTTGTGTGAAGATATTTAATGACTTCCTGCCCAGCATTAATTCTAGCCCTGCTAACACACACTCCTGCAGCAGAAAATGCATTTACACCCACCCACTCAAAATGCAATCAATCAGGTTTCATGAGCTCAGCTCCTAAAACCAAACACACAGAAAACTAGCAAGAGAATAAAGTGCATGATTTAAACAGAGCTGTGGTCCGTAATACTGCCCCCTGCTGACCACTACACACGTCATATTTATTCCTAATTCTACACTTTTTCACAAACGCAACCTTTTCACCAGTGCCAAGACAATTGTCCCCACCCCCCGACTTTTGTTGGAATTTATTGGTGCTATTTTATCTTTTTGAGGGACAGTTTAGAGAGGAGATTCATACCATAAAGAAAATGTATTCTACTAATGAAATAAATCAAAACAGGAAAGCTTGAAAGACATTAAGAGGATGAAAACAACAACAACTACCAACTAACTATTAGAACAACATCTAATCCTGTGAAAAAAGTTCCCATAACTAGTTGCCTACACACAGAGATGTTTAGTAAATGTAACAACTTAAGTTTTGTATGGAAAAATGTGAGGAAAACTAAAATCTTGCTACATAATTTTATTCTTAATTATCCCTTTTAATAATTTGACATTCTGAAAATTAAAAAGTGCTCAGAAAAAAAAAAATAATAAAATCAATTTTTTTTTCTGTAGTTACTGTAAACGTCTCCCTTTAACCTACATGCCATAAATGAAGAAAGTCTCCAAAGTCTGAATATCACACACCTCAAATGTTTTTGTCCTTTCACCCACCAGTGTTGACATGCTAACTTTTTCTATTTCGTGATTTAAGAGCATCATTTTTAAGTGGAATTATAAAAGAGACTTCCTCTTTCTGATTTCCACATACAGACCCTTAAATCCTCTAAAACAGTTTTTTTTTTTCCATGTCTTAAACCACAAGCATGAGAAAATGTTAACCTTGAAAAACAATGACAGTTCTTGCATATTCAGGTCAATAAAGTTTAGATACTTCAACACTCAAATACAATAAAGGCCAGGATGAGGTGGCGGAACTGATTTAGTAATGACGGATTTATATTTAGTCTATTAAACCGGTTGCTTGAAGACCACCATCACAACACAACATTGTCCATTTCTGTGGCAGCGGTCTCCACATCACTTCCTCTGGACTGTGCGTCTTCCTCCTCCGCATTGGGCTCCTGCAGAGAGCGCTGGGTCAGGTCCTGGCTGATGGTGTGGCAGCGGGTCAGACTCCTGCTGTGGGCGCGAGGCGACTGCGGCCCGCTGCTGTCCACCGTCTCTCCTCTCGCCAGTCTGCGTCTGTCACTCTGAGTCTCCGCCTTCTGAGATCAACACGACAATCAGGTTAGCAGGAGCTTTAGTACTGTAGTACAGCAGACTTTTCATTAAACTAAAACTAAACTAAACTAAATTACCAACAAAACCTTAATATTAAAAGACCAAATAATTTTTACATTTTATTATACAAAAGGTTACTATGGTTGGAAATGATTATTGTGGCTTGGGAATTAAGTTAGGTTAGGTTAGGTTAAGTTAAAAGTTAATTTAGGTTAGGTTAAGTTAAGTTAAAAGTTAAGATAGGTTAGGTTAAGTAAAGTTAAGTTAAAAGTTAAGTTATGTTAGGTTAGGTTAAGTTAAAAGTTAAGTTAGGTTAAGTTAAGATAAGTTAGGTTAGGTTAATTTAAGTTAGGTTAGGTTAAGTTAAAATTAAGTTAGGTTAGGTTAAGTTAGGTTAGGTTAAGATAAAGGTTAAGTTAAGTTAGGTTAGGTTAGGTTAAGTTAAGTTAGGTTAAGTTAAGTTAGGTTAAGTTCAGTTAAAAGTTAAGTTCAGTTCAGTTCAAACAGATAAATAAATAAGATAGATATCTGAAGAATGGTACCTGGTCTAATACTCCTATGGTGGTTGCTGCTCTGTCGGTCCTCTTCTGACTCCTGTTAAGAGCAAAAGCTTCTCATAAACAGCTTGAAATGATATTGAGGAAAATTAAATTTAGTCAGAAAGTGAATGATCACAATTTAAAAAAAAAAAGTTACTTTTATTAAGCAATTATGCATTCAATTGCAATACAGTAATTTATGATATTACAAAAGATTTCCATTTCAAATATATATTGTTCTTTGAACTTTCTGAATGCATAATTTCATCACAGAAATAAATTCCATTTTTAAATATATTCAAACAGAAAACAGTTAAATGAAATTGCATTGATATTTCACAATATTACAGTTTTTACTGTGTTTTTGATCAAATAAATGTAGCTTTAATGACCAGAAGAGACTGGTCATTAAAGCTAAAAAGAAGAAGAAGGAGAAGAAAAATTCTAAATCTTTCCGACCCAAACTATTGAAATGCAGAGAACACACACACACACACACACACATATACATATACATATACATATATACATTATATATATATATATATATATATATATACACATACATACATACATATACAGTGCCCTCCAAAAGTATTGGAACAGTAAAGACAAAATTGCTCTGTTGGCTGTGGAGTCAAGACATTTGCAAATATGATTAAAAG
>JAFVLL020042617.1:30000-53771 GCA_021397915.2 Tor tambroides | reverse complement strand
AAATACAGCTTAACCACTGATTTCTAGTTGTGTCCTCTTTTGGAGGCCCAAACAAAGTAGTTTCACTTTCACAATGAAACAGCGTCTCCAGGACATGGCGCCTTAATAGTTCCGCCTTTTTTCTATGCACAAACAGCTTGTAATACTCCAAAGAGAAAGGAAAATTTGAAATCACATCATATGACCCCTTTAATCAAATAAATGCAGCCTTGGTGAGAATAAGAGACTTCTTACCAATCCTAACCATTTGAATAATAGTGTATAGCAAAATCTTAGAAAATTTGGTCAATTTTGGGTGAGTAAATGATCACAGAATTTTCATTTTTGTGTGAACTGTCCATTTAAGACAGTTCCATTCTTTAACCTTGGTAAACTCACTGCAGTGAACAGCCTCTCGTGGCTTTTTGCTTTATTATAGTAGCACACCTTTTAAAATAGAGATTAGAATGGACAATATTGTGTTTTGGATTTGCTTTTGCATTCATGTTCATATATTATTCATATAAACGAACCCCAAAGACTCTTTTTCTCTCGCATTCTCATTTGAGATAATGTGGTAGAGTTTGTCTGAGAAAGTTTCTCAGCACAGAAGCTGGTCTCGCTCCCGTGTGTGTAATAGGGTCTGGGATGATGTGATAACAGTGTCTGCTGGCTCCTCCCAACACTTCATTATAGAGCACAAAACACACACACTCACACACTTCCATATGTTCCCTAGACCCCCTATCCAGTGCACAAAGCCCTTGCTCTCTAGAAACAGGCCAAGTGGAGCGAGAGCTCAAGGGAGGTGTAATTATTCTAACCTTGACATGTAAATGAATGCTTAAGTCCAGCATTACTCTCTGTTCCCGCTGCTTGACTCTCAGTCCAGACTCGTAGTTTTACTCTGAGAGAACACAAGACCGGATTCAGTGATCCTAAGTGTCTTGATGTTGAAAATTAAAAACTTTGGATATTGCATCAATATTAGAGGTTGTTTAGGGTTTGAAGATCAGATCTATCTGTCTGTCATTCTTTTGTTCTATTGTGCATTCTTTTGTTCTATTTGTAGTTCTATGTATCTAGCTATCATACTGTCCATCATTCTGTCTATCTATCTATCTATCTATCTATCTATCTATCTATCTGTCGTTCTATCGTTCTATCGTTCTATCTGTCGTTCTTTCTATCTATCATTCTATCTATCGTTCTATTCATTTTATTGCTGCTTCTTTGCTTTCAAATTCTAATTGTAATTCTGTTTTCTTTTTGCTGGCTTAATTCAAATTCAGTATTTGAATTGGAAATTAAAAGGTATTATAAATTCACTTCCGAATGGTGTTTCACCATTTCATGAATTGTAATACCTACAGTATATTGATACAACAAAACAACTATTTGTTATTGAGAAACTTACTCTTTTATGTAAAGATAAATGTTATTATAAATATTATCAAATTAAATTAATGTTATGTACAGTAGTCATTAGTGATGAAGAACAAAGAAAGTGAGTGATTTTCTCTTTTCCTTGTCCGTACTGAAGTGAAGAAGTGAAGTGAAGTGACGTGTGGCCAAGTATGGTGACCCATACTCGGAATTTGTGCTCTGCATTTAACCCATACAAGTGCACACACACACCGTGAACACACACCCGGAGCCAATGCCGCGGCACCCGGGGAGCAGTTGGGGGTTTGGTGCCTTGCTCAAGGGTCTCACCTCAGTCTTAATTCCTGCCGGACCTGAGACTTGAACCCGTGACCTTTGGGTTACAAGTCCGACTCTCTATCCATTAGGCCACGACTGCCCCCAATTCTACTGTTGTTGAATTAATATTAATAACTAAAAAGACAGCAGCAGATCTGTTTTGATTCATTTACACTGCAGGGTCTGATGCTGAGATGCAGTATTTGAAAATCATATTTCCATTTACTTAACCATTTACATTAAAATTGTCTGCTAAGATGGCCATTTCATGTATTCAAACAAGCTCAAATGCACATTTGAAAGCAGTCAGTACTTCATACTTCCGATACTGTAGAAAGATGATTACATTTCTTTTTGGTGTTTATTTTAGTATCGTTTACAACTTCGGTATCAATTTCTCTCATGCATTTTTCTCTAAGCATTCTTTCTTCTCCTTAATTGCCTCAGGTTTGTCCCAGACTTAACTTACTGCAGCTAATATCCACTCATTCTCAGTGGATGCGTTTTGGTTTTGTTCTCTAGTTATAATAATTGTGAGTGATCGACTCTCTCTTTGTAAGCCGTAGTGGATCTGAGATAACGGCACCAGAGGAACGCTGAACTTCATATGTGTAGTCTTCACACACATTTAATCAACTAGTGGTGTTGTTATCCGGCCTGCTGGCTGTGAAGGCATTTCTACTGTCGCTCTGGCTCAGATCACGCTCAGTGGTTTTAGCTCAGTCCTGTCAGCTCCCATTACCCAACAATGAGACGTTTGGCCGATCATCTCTGACAGCCTTTGTGCCGGAATGTGATACGGATTTGTCCCTGCCTCGCAACTTCACAGGAGTCTTACTCAAAGCTCTTTATGCGCCACTAGTGTGTAAAGAAATTCCGGAAGCGGGAGGCTGCGTTCGATTTGATGCTCTGCGCTCAGGCCTCTTTATGGCGAGTGAATTACATTTAGCTGCATTTCACACTTGCGAATTCAGCAGGTTAAATTGTGTTTTTCTGACAGGCAGTCTGGTCCAGCACTCTTAAAGCGCTTTCATGACTCGCATCAGGGCTTCATTGTAAATAGCATATAGCATATGTATATATTAGGGCTGTCGATTTAACATTTTAATTAAACTCATTACTTATAGAAATGGAAACAAATAATGTGTTAAAATAATGTAATACTTTTGAGTGGTGATGAACAACTCACTGTGTGATGTAGGCTATAGAATGCAGTTAAATGCCCCTAAAATTCTCCTACATGCCCTGTATGAGTTTTGCCTCGTATTTGTCATCTGATATAGTTAAGCAATATCACACGAGCAACGAGTGCAATATCACAGGAGTGTTGTTTCTGTCCCGAATAGCCAAGTGCAAATATGATAGGCCTATTGATTTTATACAAGTTGTGTTATATTTTTAGAGACAACATTGTCTGTTTTTTCACAATTTTGCCAAGGTGAATATTACCTATAAAGCCACAGCAGAACTTCTGTGTGTCTCTGAGCAACACACATCGGTGATTCATTTCTGAATGAATCCTTTGAGCGAATCGGGTGAACCAGTGATTCAATGGCCAATTTATAAAGCGAGTCATCTACTTCATTCCTGAATAAATTAGTCATTTGAATGAATTGAATGAGTGAATGACTCATTGACCCAATCTTTAATCAAGACATTTATCGCCACCTACTGGCAGTTTTAGTTTCATTTCAGATTATCATTTCATTAAAAAAATAATCAGAATATCGTATTTCCATATTAATAATTCCAAAACACTAATAATGCACATTTAAAACCCATTGATCTCATGGCATCATTTTTGCAATTGTAATTTCAGTGTAAATGCTTTCATGCCACCTCTGAACTGTAATAAACAGTCTTTAAATATATCTATGCAGCTATGCAAATATATGCAGCTTCTGAAAAATGAAATAAAATCATGGCCATTGGAGCCTAAAATTGTATTTATAATAAATCTGTAATAAATTCTATGTTGAATCAAATAAAATGTTTCTTTCTAAAGCTACGTTTTAGTAATGCATGTTTGATGCTTTTCTCATTCAACACAATAATGACTTTAAATGATTTTTTGCAGCTAATTTTGATATGTGAATAATTTGTGATTTAATTAGATTAATTAATCGGCACCTCTTGTTATTAATTAGATTCTTTGATGAATATAAAGTTCAAAAGCACAGCATTGAAATACAAATCATTTGTAACATTATAAATGACCGTATTGTCACTTTTGATCAATATACCACATCCTTGCTGAATAAAAGTACATTTTCCCCCAAAAACATTATATATATAACATATGTATGGGCAAGGAAAGAATAATAAAAAGTGATCAGATGACAACGAATAAACAGTGAGAATATGTTAAAAGGTGTTCAGGAAACCTGTTTGAAAACAGTCATTATTATTTTATTTTCATTTGGTGACGCTAGCGGTGCAGAAATTAAACAGTTGCATATATGATCCAAGAGTATTAAAGTATTTAACCTATGTTATTGTACATAAATGTTAAGAAGTCTATGGGATTTGTTTTTTTAATATCATCTGGCAGGTAAAAAAATATGAGTCTGATCACTTAAAAAGTACTAGGGCACCTTCCATTATGCTTATCTTAGCAAACACTCCTAAATAAAGGTTAAAACCCACAGGAATCAAAAATTCAGATTGATGCTGTAGAGATTGGGATGCATCAGTTTTGATCCAAAGCACACTTTATGCACAATTTATCAGGAAAAGTTTTACAATTTGGCATGATTTGCATATTGCACACTCTGTTTTTCTGCACGCTTGGACGTGTCTGTTTTAAAGTGATCTGTCTTTGCAATTTAGGGTCATCTTTAGCAAACTCAGCTTGAATCCTTTTGATTTGTGAGGCTACTATCCCATTTTTCAGACCAGACAAAACAGAACAGAGTGAAACCTCATTAGAGCTGGACTTTGAATTAAATTACCTCCCTCAATTAAAGTCCTACTCTCATTAGTTAGCAGCTCTTTAGAGGAAAATAAAGTGCACAGAGGGGAAAAAAACGTAAATGCTTCTTAAGTTAATTGTAAACTAATTGTCCTTAAAGGTGCACTCAGTAATTTTTTCCTCATGAAAAAGTTTTGCAAATGAAAAATTAAATGTGTTTTTGAATTATAATTTTTAAGATGTTGTGCACTCACAAGACTTGAATAGGTTAATCATGGCTGACTGCTGGTCGGTTCATTTAACTGGGTGAATTTTGGCACCTTAAAGACAGCACACATTATACATCAAGAATCCTTTATCTTCTCATAAATAACTGTAACCAAAGATAAAATGCATTATAATATTTTCAGATTCCGTGTTACAACTGAAATTAGTTGTGTGGCATGTTTTAATGCCACAAAATGCCAAATATTTTCTAAATAAGTAACAATGAAAAGATAAGTATTATAGTATATTATAACTGTGGTTACAATTACTCTTGAGATAATACAAATGCATGATTAATACATTAAAACTAATTTTATAATGCATTAGATATAAAGGTTTCGAGTGGATTATTACCAAGCTATTTTTTATTGTTACTTTTTTTTTTTTTTTGTGACACACACACACACACACACACACACACACACACACACACACACACACGCACAAAATCTCAATATTACATTTTTTCATATATAATTAGAATTTTAAATAAAATTTTAATAATTAAGCATAAATAAACGGCAAGACATGCTATAATGTTTAAATACTATTTTGTATTTTTGTTCTATTTTTTGCATTGATGATGGTATTGATAATTGTGTTTAGATGTGCTTAATTGTCATGAAAATAATGCCACAATGCATAATATCATAAATGCATTTGTTTTGTTTAATCAAAATAAAATTCCTTATTTTTCTGGGGGGTTTTTTATGGCTGAAATGAACCCAGGCATGTTCTTGCCAGTTTTCTTGAAGCTCACCCTGTTTGTTTGGTTGGTAAGGTCTTTTGCAGTCAAGTGGTTGTGGAGCTGACGTCTCCTGAGGGAAATGAGGGATATCAGATCAGTTAGATGAGAACCAGAGGCTCCCATGAGCAGAAAAGTGAGAAAACAGCAGCGGGGTGCTGATTTCCTCTGGCCACAGGGTGAAAATATCACCTCGAGCCAGCAGGAGACAAGTGTCAAGTATGAGGGCTTTCCATGCCTTGCAGCTCTCTCAGGATTGATTGGTTGGATAAGAACGGCAGGCCTTACAGGATGACTGAAACACAGCGGCCCGTAGGCTGGCCGGTCACAGTTCGTGCAGGGTACCGCTGTGTTTTTGAGAGCGTATGTGTGCACGCTTGTCGCTGCTTGTAAGTTCGAGAGCTTGACCTCCGAAAACTGTCAAAACATAATGACAGTGAGAAAATTGGCTCTAAGATGTCTGTGCTGTGTCAGGTCACAGCCGCTGGCAATGACTGCATCAAAATATCCAGCCGCTGAGGCAGAAGGACAACAACCTGCATTTGACACTTAAAGATGCTGCAGACAGCACTGTCAAAATGTATGTTTTTTTAAATTTTATTATTATTTTTATTATTAAGAGTCTATGTTTGTCCCCTGGAATTGATTTTCAGGATATTTCTTTTACCTTTTCTAAAAGCATACAGGAAATCTCTTTGTATCTTGTTTTCTTTTTTGAAATTTGGTCTCAAATTGGACAATAACCAACAGATAAGATGAATAATCATATCACATAAAAACAGCTTCACATTATACTTAGAACTTATTTTATATTATATTAGAACTTATTATATTATATTTATTATTAAAAATTATATGTATTACCATTTAATATTTATTGGTAACATTTTACAAAAAATTTTACAACATTAGTTAACAACTAGTTCAATCATGACAACTCTCAGAAGATTTTAGCATGGTGATGGATATGACAATGTTAATGTATTTGGTTTTGGTGGAATAGATCTGCTACTCTGCTGCTGAATTGCTGCTGCTGCTGGTTATTGCTGTAGTTGTAGATTATTGCTGCTGCTGCTGCAAGCAAGTACAGGAACTTATTACTGCCAATGCATATGGCGATATGGTGCCGTGAGTATTTAATACATACTGCTCCCGCACAAATAGCATATAAAATAAATAACCCGTTGCAGATCTTTACAGGTGGAGCTGGGGAAGGTGGAGGGTTTCAGAGAAACTCTGAAAGCACGCTGCAGGAATCTCAAGTGAATGCTAGCCAGCCATATAAATGCAAGGCAGTAAGCTCATTGGCTGCATATGCAGCATAAACCAATCAGCTTGTGCCAAGTTGTTTAACTCTCTGAATATCATCAGTTACGTTAACAACCCGTCAGCCCGTGCCATCTAGAGTTTCATGACTGAACTATATATTTACCATGAACAAACAATGAAAAATAATTCGGTAGCACTTTATTTTACATTCCTGTTACTCATGAACATACTACGTACTTATTATAGTACAATAACTAGGCAATAACTAGGTACTAACCTTGAACCTACCCCTAAACCTAACCCTACCCCATGTAGTTACATAATATTACCAGTACTTTCTTAGGTTGGTACACTCTAAGTACATGTAAGTGCACGTACTGTAAAATAAAGTGCAACCAATAATTCTAAAGCATAATAATCTTCACTTAATCTTTATTTCAACATTTACTCATATATGTTTAAAATCAAAAGTTGTATGTTAACATTAATTAATGGACCTGAGCTATCATGAGCTAACTTACTGTATGAACAGTTGTATTTTTATTAACTAATGTTAACAGAGATTAATATATAGTGTAACAAATTAATTGATCATTGGTTGTTAATTTTTAGTTAACTATTATATTATTTTATATTATTTTAGAATTTTAAATTATTTTAGATTATATTATTTACTTTTTGCTATTTCTATTACTTTTATCTTATTTCTATATTTCTTTTCTTTTTTTTTTTATTTCAACTCTAAATTCTGATTGGATGAGTCTGATTGGAGAAGTTACCTGGTAAATAATATCTTGATATTTTATCTTTTCCAAAATGTTTGAAGTACCCATTGTAAATTTGTTTAATATTTATTTTCTTTTATTTTGACTTATTATGACTTATGACTTTTGAGCATTGTCTTTTGTTCTGAATTGTGTTCTAAATCAATAAATAATTACCTTATGTAAACGCATGTTTAATCCACATATACTCGGTTATACTGATTTGATTTGATAATGATACTGATTTAAGTTTTATGAACCTTAAAATACACACAGATTGTTTTTGTTTGTGTGTGTGTGTATATGTACACACACACACACACACACACTCACACTCACACACACACACACACACACACACACACACACACAAACAGATACTATTTATTTTTCGATGCTAGTGGGTAGAAAGCAGTAGAATGATATCAATATGATAATATCAGTCTTAAAATGAAATGAAATTACAAAAGTATAACAAAGCATAGGAGGAGGATACACAAAAAACAGAAAACATTTAAATCACTGGAAAAATCAGGTTTTATTCCATCTGCCCGCCAAGATTACTTCACACCCCTACAGACTACTTTTTATTAGCTCCATAACGGATTTATCACTGCCAGCATGATGGTTTAGCTTTTTAAAATCCTTTTTAGTCTTCAAGGTCCACCGTGCCATTGACAACCCACCATGCATCATAATGTGGGATTGGCTATATAAACCTCTCAAATTTGGTGTTGGTATATTCGCCTAGAGTAAGATCCTATTCCTCTGACGATCAGTTAAGTGACCTACTTGAGAGCGGGAGAGAGATGGAGGGGTGGAGAGCAGCATCAGTGATGATTGCTGTCATTATAATCTAGTACTAGAGAAAATGAGGCTAATGCAAGTGTCAATCTGCTAAATAAGTCCACTGGGCTCAATAGTGCAGCTGGAGCTCTGGAGCAGCCGCTGAAGGAACCCAGCTGAAGGACCTGCAGGCCGATCTGGCTCAGCGCATGGGCGAACTAGTGACTCTGCGCGGGCAGCTGAGGGATATCCGAGCGGAGCTGCAGACGTCTCAGAGTCAGCTTCAGGAGGCGCACACTGCCTCTCGCACTCGAACGCTGGAGCTGGAGGTCTGCGAGAACGAACTCCAGCGCCGCAAGAGCGAGAACGAGCTGCTCCGGGAGAAAATGAGCCGTCTGGAGGACGAATCGGCTCACCTCCGCAAACGCCTGAGCGCCGAAAGCGGAGAAAACGGAGAAAATGAGGAGCTGAGAGCGTCAAAGCAGCAGACGGAGCGGCTGAAAGCGGAGCTCGCTTACGAACGCCAGCGATCGTCCGATCAGGCATCTGTGTTCGAGAGCGAGAGAAAGAGCTGGGAGGAGGAGAAAGATAAAGTGATTCGATATCAGAAGCAGCTGCAGCAGAACTATGTGCAGATGTACAAAAGAAACCGAGATCTGGAGCGATCGCTCCGGCAGCTCAGCCTCGAGCTGGAATCTCGAGAACAGGACGATGACAGCAGCGGAAACGAAGTTACTTTTGACGATATCGCTGCTACAGAGATCTGAAACATCTTCTAAAATTAAGCAATCGTTTACTGCCGCACTCATTTCAGAATGTGCTCTGCGTAAAATGCAACTAAGTGCTGTTAGGGGCCGTTCACACAGAATGGGTTTCTGCTCTGAAAGAGCTGAGACGTGAGCAGTGGAATCAGGAAAAGTTGAACTTGAGCACTGCGTTTTTAGAAGGACATTTTATGCGTGAAGTGCTGCAAAAGATGCAAGATGCGAGTGCAATGCTCAAACATCACCTAGCATGTGTTTACAGAAAACAATGGGATAGTGGCATAGTGGAATATGAGAACGCGTACCGTGTGAACGGCCCCTAATCTACAGCATTCAGTGCCATTTCTAAGTATCTTACATGATTTTCGTGGCCCAATAATTGATGCAACTTCATTAAATTGAGTCTGCCTAAGTATTTTGGGCACAGTTTGTAAACTCACAGAAGTGCACTTTGTGTCATTAGTTACGTTTCCATTCAAAGTCGCGAATTAAACTTGGAATATCACATAAAATATTGCATTATTGCACTATTACTTTAAGTTACTTGTGGCTCAGATTTTTGGGACTCAATCATCTGTGGGAGTTCTGGGAAGGAATTATACCAAATCCTTGTGAGATTTTAGCTCATATGACGGCGTTTTAGTGCCACATTAAAAAACTATTTAAATTAACATTGTGAGAATAAAGTCATAACATTGTAAGATAAAAGTCATAATATTTTGAGAAAGTCAAAATGACCAAAGTCATAGCAATGAGAGTCACAGGCATATTAGATTAAAATATTGCGAGATTAAAGTTTTTATTTTGTATTTTGAAAATAGTCAAAATTACGAGAAGTCGTAACATTGTAGGATTAAAGTCACAATATTTTGAAAAAGTCAATTACCAGAACAAAGTCATAGCAATATGAGAATAAAGTCACAAATATTGTGAGATTAAAGTTTATGTATTTTGAAAATAGTCAAAATTATAAGAAAAAAGTTGTAGCATTGTGCGATTAAAGATGTAATATTTTGACAATAAAGTCAAAATGACCAGATCAAAGTCGTAGCAATAGGAGAATAAAGTCATAATATTTTTTAAGAATAAATTCAAAATTATGAAGAAGTCATAGCATTGAGATTAAAATCATAATACTTTGAGAATAAAGTCAAAATTACCAGATCAACGTTTATAGCAAATACGAGAATAAAAATCATAGAAATACAAGATTAGTCATAATATTTTAAGAATAAAATCAAAATTACTAGAACAAAGTCATAGCAATACGAAAATAAGTTCACAGAAATACAAGATTAAAGTATTGTGAGATTAAATTATATTTTCAAAATATTCAGAATTATGAGAATAAAGTTGTAGCATTGTGAGACTGAAGATGTAATATTTTGAGAATAAAGTAAAATTACCAGATCAAAGTCATAGCCATATGAGAATAAAGTCATAGAAATATGAAAATAAACTCGTAGCATTGTGAGATTTAAGTTTATATATTTTGAAAATGTCAAAATTACGAGACTAAATTTGTAGTAATGTGAGATTAAAGTCATAATATTTTGAGAATAAAGTCAAAATTACCAGATCTAAGTCACAGAAATAGATTAAAGTTGTAATATTTTGAAAATAAAGTTAAAATTCAGAGAGAAAATAAATTGTGAGAAACAACACTGCTCTGCTAGCTTCTATGCAAGAAATTGACTTTATTTTTATTGTGGCACTAAAACGCAGTCGTAGGCTCAGGCATTTCAGAACATTTCAGTCCACTCAATTAACACCCAATTAACAATCTCAGACAAATTCATGTGTTTTTGTTGCGCATTCAGGAATTTATACATTTTTTTCCATGCACATTTTAAGATTCTATATGCATCTTTTTTTATGCGATATCCCAAAATCTGCTACTCATCAGCATCGAGTCTCACATAAAAGATGCAGTAATACTGCATTATTGTCGTGTTAGAATCACCGTAACAGAGTCGTATTAGTAAACGCTGCTCATGTCTTTGCTGAACTCATAATTACAAAGTTAGAAACTCAAGCTGCTCTCACGTAAAAAATCAAATGGATTCTGTTCAGTAGTTTAATGTATTTATATAGTATTTTGCTCTTAATTGACAACAAAGCTACACATTCATTCACACTGGTGTTAAATAATAATCTATAACTCAAATGATTTTAGAGTCAGAGGACATGAGCAGCAGGTCGAATCTCTTGCGGTGATTCTGACAGGAGCTGAATGCAGCACTTTTAACACTAATGTGAGGAATATAAACATGAAAGCTATCGACTGTTATATTTGTACCAAAATAAACCCATTACTGCACACATACAGTCACATAATACTGAATAACATATAGACGCGTACATATAGAAGCCACTGTGAATAGACCAAAGCGTTGCTTGTATCTTGTGGGTGATTGTGGCGGCGTATTGTAATTTTTTAATTAACAGTATTTGTATGAAGCCAATACATTGTATATTTTTCGTGCTGTATATTTAATGTTCCTATGAGCTGTTTGTAATTAAACACCTGCAATGACTCACATTCACTGGTATTTTATACTGATCTTTGTGATAAATCAACAGTGTCACCAGAGCAATTAAACCAGGGTTTATTCTAATTAACAAATGGGTTAAAGTTGACAAAATGTGCATTTTGTTGGATTTGATTTCTGAGGAACAGAGCAGTTCTTCTAGCTCGACTCCTGTGAAAGAGCTAACAAGGAACTTTCTCGTGATGTTTTTAAAAAGTTATAGGACATTCTTTTAAAAAATTGTTCACGGAACATTCTTATATTTTTATTATTGTTTAATTTACATTCTCAATGTTGAGAAAACATTCTCAAAATTTATACTTGAACATTCTAAGCAACATTTCTGTAACCTTTAAATAGCGCTCTTAGAATATTAAAAATTAACGTTCAAATATTGTTATATTTTGGGTAAAAATAAAATTAGAATGTTGTAAGAAACATTTTTGTAAACTTTAAACAACTTTCTAATCATGACAAAAACTGGACATTTTAATGTTCTTAGAATATTAAAAATAAATGTTGAAATGATGTTACTTTTGGGTAAAAATAAAATTAGAATGTTTTAAGAAATGTTTGTGTAAACTTTAACCAACACTCTGAGAATAAACTTTCAAATTATGTTATTTTGGGTAAAAAAATTAAGTTAGTAGAATGTTGTAAGAAACATTTTTATAACATATTTTATATAATGTTACAACAACAACAAAAGGATATTTTAATGTTCTTAGAAAACTAAAAATAAATGCTCAAGTGTCATATTTTGGGTAAAGATAAAGTTAGTAGAATGTTGTAAGAAATGTTTTTGTAATCTTTAAATAACATTATAACCACAGCAAGAAAACTGCACAATTTTAATGTTCTTAAAATATTGCAAATAAACATTCATATAACACATTTTGGGTAAAAAAGTTAAAATGCTCTAAAGAAACATTTTTGCAACCTTTAAATATTGTTATACTCACGACAAGAAAACTTTACAATTTTAGAATCTTAGAATATTAAAGAAAAACTTTCAAATGATATTTTGGGTAAAAAATATAGTAGAACATTGTAAGAAATGCATTTATAACCTTTAAATAACATCAAACAACTGGATTTTTCAATGTTTTAGAAACATTTCAAAACAATGTTCCTACAATATCCTTAAAACCTAAATTGGCGATAACGGTTTATTTTCCTGACATGATTCCAAAACAATCTAGAATGGTACTGGCCATTTATTAAGCTTGTTTTAAGCACATATTCCGGTTACACTTTATTTTAAGGTGTCCTTGTTACAGTGTAATTATACATTTAAGTATAACTGAATGATAGTGAATGTGTAATACATACAGTAAGGCATGCATCAGGAGACTCTGGGCTCTCTGGGCACTTTGACCACGAGCTCCATGGGGTTGATGCTCTTATTGCTGAAGGCCTGTCGAATGATCTCCACAGCGTCCTGATGGCTCACAGCCTGCAGAGAGACTCCGTCCACTGACACCAGCTCAAAACCAGCCTGAGACACACAGAACAGACCCAATAACTCACACTGAACATCATCACACACACACACACACACTCAGATCAACAGGGCTTCATCTGTTACCCGCAGAGCATCGCTAGTAGATGCAGCTCCTCCTGGGAAAATCTTCTCAATCTTCACCATGGGCTGAACCCGAGACTCTGATCCTCCGGATATACTGATGCCTGATCTCACACACACACACACACACACACACACACACACACACAGCTCATCATTAATTAGATTAGACGACACAGAGTTGCGATGAAACGGAAGCAACAACAGATTATTTCTTCCATATTGTGGCATACACCCAGGTGAAGCAGCTTACTAAAAATTAAAAATGGATGGAGACATGGTCCTATCCACCAGCTGATTCGATTTTGAGATTATTGGAAGAACCACTTAAGACACCTTGATTAAAAATTACTAGGCAAGTAGGTAAATAAATAAATAAAATGTGACCCTGGACCACAAAACAGTCATAAGTGTCAATTTTTCAAAATTGAGATTTCTACATCATCTGAAAGCTGAATAAATAATCTTTCCATTGATGTATGGTTTGTTAGGATAGGACAATATTTGGCAACTATTTGAAAATCTGGAATCTGAGGGTGCAAAAAATCTAAATATTGAGAAAATCGCCTTTAAAGTTGTTCAAATGAAGTTCTTAGCAATGCATATTACTAATCAAAAATTAAGTTTTGATACATTTACGGTAGGAAATTTACAAAATATCTTCATGGAACATGATCTTTTCTTAATATCCTAATGATTTTTGGCATATAAGAAAAATCAATTTTGACCCATGCAATGTATTTTTGGCTATTGCTACAAAATTATCCATGCAACTTAAGACTGGTTTTGTGCTCCAAGGTCACAAATAATAATAATAATAATAATTCAAATTAAATATACATGGGTGAATCATTCACAATAAGATTGATAACATGCATTTAGAAAACAAACCGAATTTATTTCATGCCGATTTTAAAGGGGTCATATGCATATACAAAAAAATAATAAAAAAATAAAAAAATAAATTCTGTTAAAAGTAAATTTCAAATATAATCATTATAAATAATTTAATTAAATAAAATCTTTTTAAATAATTAAAAAAAAAAAAAAGTAAAAACATTTAGGTTTAAAATATATTTAATTTTTCATGATAATTTAGATTTTTGACAACCTCTTTTACCATATAATTAAACCTTTAAAGGCTGTTTTCTTTGCTCCTGTGGTGACTTTAAGACAGTGCTTTTCAACAAAGAGTGTATGAATGACCTAAAATTATTTAATTACTTATATAAAAAACAGAAAAAAAAAAAAAAAAAAATGTAAATGGATATAATATTTTTTACAACTCAGTGATTATTGTTTTTACTTAAAAATCATGAATTGGTTCTTCTGGAATCACAAAATGAATCATGGTTAATTTAATATATCAACACTCCCAGTCTCTGTTGATAAAGACTGAAAACAAGCAGCTTTCTCATAATTACTGCAGAAATACCAGATGAAATATCTAAGCCACTAAAGATGCTGGTTTGTACTGTTTTGATTCCTCAGAAGGATCTTCAGAGCTCCACACATACATGAACACCACAATCGACCACATTTGACTTCATCCAACTATTTTTGACTAGAGAAAATCATGTTTGCATGCCACAACTCAAAAGATCAAGCCAAAATTGATTCCTCATTATATGCCCCCTTATAGCGAGTTACAAATGAGGACAACAGAAGCAATCAAATCCAACAAAAGAGCAATGATATGCAAATGTTATGACAAGTCTCGGTTAGCCCAACGCAGTTGTTTTTTTGTTTTTTTTTTAAAGATATAAGAATAAATATGCAACTGATAGAGGATTCAAGTGTGTGTTTTTGTATATATTTTAAAAGACAGATAGATAAAATAGAATTATAATAGAGAGTGCTAGAGTTATAGGGTCAAATAAAGATGGAAAAAATATAGACCCCTTTAAAAATCACACTCACACTTCTATTTCCATGCATTAAAATGAATATAAGAAAACGATGGCTACCCAGAGACTGCTTGGTTTTGCTGATCTGGACAGTGGTGAGCTCAAACTGCTCCATCTGGACATCATGAGAGCGTTTCTCATGTTCAGGCTCTCCTGCAGGAGACACTGTTGAACTATGGGACTTCTTCAGGGAACCGAAGACCTGCGAGAGCAGCGGCCTCTTGTTTCGAGGCGCGTCCACTACAGTAAACAGCACCTCCTCTCTCCTCTCTGAATGACCGTTCCTGACTGGAGATCTTCCTCTCTGTGCTTCAGAGCGGCTGAAAGCACCATCTGGACGCGTGTTCTCCGCCAGCAGCCAGTTGGGAAGCAGTGTGGATGCTCTGGAGGAGGTTAATGAGTCTGAATGACCGTAAGTGTCCACAGGGACGTCCAGTAACGGGCTGAAGGCTCTGGACTCACTCTGGTCTTGACCGCAGGACAGACGCAGCTGCTCCAGACCTTCTAGAAGCTGATTCGGTCTCTCCAGATCCTCTGCGGCGTGAAGCTCAAATCCACCGTGCAGATCTGAGGCAGAGAGACACGCTTTTGATTATTTGGAATTATGCGTGTTGATAATTAATGCATCACAAGTCCAGGAATGAGTCTGAACTGGCATTTCAACGTTTATTCAAGAGGGAATGTTAAATTTGGTTTCAGTTTCACAAATCAAATCAACATTTAAAAGAACAAAAACCAAAAAACCTGCAATGTTTCAACGTCTTTTCAAAACATTGTTACATTTTCAGTGTTGATTTAAACGTATTTTGTCAACCTTTTTAAAAAATGTTTAACATGAAACATTGTTTCAATATTTTATCAACATTGAAACAAATGGCTATTTCACCACAGTTTGAATTGTTTCAATTTTGCAAATCAAATTGCAATTTTGTTTCAACGTAATTTCAGCAGAAGTATTTTGTAAACCTTTTTAGCGATCCTTCAACATGAAACATTTTAACATTTTTTCAACATTGAAACAACAACATTTCAACATTTGATTGTTTCAGTTTTGCAAACTGAATCAACACTGATAACTGCAATCTTTCAAAGTTTTCAAATATTCTTAATTCCAGCGTTGATTTGTAAGTATTTTGTTAACCTTTTTACAATCCGTCAGCATTAAAGATATTATTTATAACCACATTTCAGTGTTTAAATGGTTTCAATTCAGCAAATTAAATTGCAACTTTGTTTCCATCTAATTTCAACACATCTCTAGTGTTGATTTAGAAGTATTTTGTTAACCTTTTTACAATCATTTAGCACATTTCAATGTTTAAATTGTTTCACTCGCAAACTGAATCAACACTGATGACTGCAATCTTTCAATGTCTTTTCAAAAGATTGTTAATTTCAATACTGACTTGTATTTTGTTGATCTTTTTACAATATTTTATCATCATTTCAACATTCCCAACACTGAAACAAGTGACATTTCAACCACACTTCAGCAATTTAATTGTCTCAATTTAGCAAATTGTAGAGTTGTTTTTCAGTGTCTTTTCAACAAATCTTCAACGTTGATCTATAAGTATTTCGTACAACCTTTTTACAGTCATTTAGCGGTTAACATTGTTTCAACATTTTTTTTAAATGACTTATTTCAACCACATTTCAACATTGGTCGGTCAAGTCCCGGCTGGGAAGTTTTAAAACTGAAGAGATGCAGCAGATGGCATTATTGATGGATATAATGTGAGAAGTGACGCTCACCTGGTGCAGGTGTGATGAGGTGGCGTCGGGGGGCGTGGCCTGACTGAGGAGAACGGAGAGGAGAACTTCTACCTAATTAAAACACGAGACGAACCTACAGTATGAACCACTTTTAAGATTGTGCCTTATTAACATGAAGATTATGACAACTTTACGTGAGCGACTCTTCAGAATATCATAAGCTTCCTCTTCAAATGGAGACACCGTGCTGTTGAAGAGCGGAAGATCACTGGAGGACACGAGCGATCTGAGAGAAACAGAGACCGCTTCAGTAAAACTACAGTAACGTCTCTACACACTGCTTTTTGTTAAGGATGCACTAAAACTTCTACCACCAAAAACAAAAAAATATTAAAAATTAGAAATTGATATTATAGCAGTATCATAAAATTCCTAAGTTGATGATATTGTGTTCAGATATTTACACGGAGAAGCATGGAGGAGAGATCAGCGAGTAGCGTGTGAAAGCAAATCTAATTAGTACAAATAGTGGCTGGGTTTGTGCATTTTTAAAAATCTGAATGGAAACACGCAGTAATCGTGCATAAACTCATAACCAAAACTACATCATGTTTTGGCATGAATGGCCCAGTGAAAGGTCTGACCAATGATAGTTCTTCCACACAAAGGCTAATTTAAAATAAGTGTATTTGGTTGTGTTTTTCAACCCAATGCAAACCGGTTGAAATTTTCCGTTTTGGTCACAACTGTTCATTTCAGTGCATCATTATCTTTCTTCCTCTTGATATTTCTTTTTAAAGAGCCAATAATGCTAAAGCACTTCTGAGATGTTAACTTGTATGCACTTCACACTAAACTGGCAACACAATTTTGATTTTTTTTTTTAGCCATGTCATACTTTCAACTTAAAAACACACTCATGCATTAGAGATTGGTGCTTCTGAAACACTGCTGAAGCTCTGAAACCTTGTGAATCATTTGTTTTGAATCAGTGGTTCTGAATGTGCGTCAAACTGGCCAAGTCACATGATTTCAGCAAACAAGGCTTTATTATGACATACAGTTTCAAACTTTGTTTTTTTTGCAAGAGGACATTGATCTAGTGAACCATGAAGCAGTGTCTAATATGGTGTTAAGTGATTGTGGGCCAGTTTTATAAAGCAGGTTCAGTTTTAATGACAAACGCTAGCCTAAGTGTCATCTACTGCAGTTTATTAGCCTAAATTTCATCTACTGCAGTGCTCCAAACATGTACCAGCACCATTTACATGCATTTATTGGATTTGTTCATAGAATATAGATGCAGGAATTTGTTTATGGTCATATTTTTTTAAACAGAGATGCTTAAATGCTTCAGACAGTGATGTGTCTTTTAGGCACTAAAACACTGATTAATAAATCTCTCTGAAAACATGATAAATGTGCAGTGCAATCCTGCATTTGCTAGCACTGTTGTCATCTCACTCTTCACACATTCATACTTTTGTCTCATGATTGATTGTCTTCATCTACAGTCACATTTTAATGTTCATCTCTATAGTCAGTCTTGTAGGTCTTAATCAAAAATACACAGACAATGAATATTTTTGAGCAACAAACACTTCAACTCTTGTATTATGTTAAAAATGTTGGTATGATCATGATGCAGGTCAAACTGAGCCTAATTGGATTCAATATAATTCACCAAAAATCAGGTTAAAATAGTAAATATGTAACATTAATAGTTCTCACACATTACAAAAAAAAAACAAAAAAAAAAAAACGAGAGCATATGATTTTTAAAATTGTAACTTTTTTCTTTTCATGTTTTTCATAAACTGTAAATTTTATAAACAGTATTGTAACTATTTTTAACATTTAAAATAATTTTAACCAGAAAAGGTGTGGAAAATCACTTATTCTGTGTACTTTCCTGAGTCTCGAATAATAAGTGCACAGCACTCGCAAAACCAAAATCACAGAATAAAATAAAATTTTACACCAAAACCATGCAGCTTCAACACAGTAAATTTCTTCAGATTAATGCATAAATGTAAACCTCCTTAGAAACTGACATTACAAAATACAAAAAAAATATATATATTTTCTATCTGTGCAGCTGCTTTAAACCATGAAATGTGAGAGTCAAACTCATAAACATCATAATAAAAATTTTGTATGCATATTTCCACAATATGTCAGTGTCAAAACTATGCATGCATGTTCATGTAATGAAAAAAGGCACAAAATATGAAGAAAAATCATAGGTTAACCAGTATTTACAATAACTCAAATTGATACATGTCAAACTGACCCACAATATAATATTGGTAATTTTAGGGTATGCTTAACAACAACAATGTGCTAAAAACGCAAAAGATTTTCGGAAAAGAAACACTTTGATGTTTGAGAAACTTTGAAACCTGTTTTCAAAATGCTGCATTTTCAGGCCCCCAAAACATCACTGGCATGTAAATGAACAACCAAAATGCATAAAAAGTTTTCTGTTTTAGTTGAAACGTGTCGCAACTTGCAAAACGAATGCTAGAATTACACAGCATCAGTTCTTCTCTCTTACTCGTCTGCTATGAGACTTTTGTTTGTTTATACATCGTTGTTTCCTCTCACCTGATCTCTCGGAGCAGCAGGAGCTTCTCTGGCGTGTTCAGGACGGCCAGCAGCGGATGCACGAGCGTCTGTAGCCCTCGCTCTGATAAATACTGTAAGAACAGCACATGAGTTTTGTCTCTGGACAAAGAAAACCTTTATTCTCTCTGTCTTTGAATCCCTTACCTGCTTACAGATTTCCATGAGCACAACCACATCTTCGTCTTCCAGCAATCTGACGGCCATTTCTCTCACCTGAGTCAGAGCCTCCTGCTCAGATAAACCAGCATCATACCTGCCTGTAGAAACATTCAGGATAGTCAGGTTTTGAGCAGATTTGTGACTCTGGAGCACAAAAGCAGTCTTAAGTAGCACAGGTATATTTGTAGCAATAGCCAAAAATACATTGTATGGGTCAAAATGATCCTTTTACGCCAAAAATCATTAGGATATTAAGTAAAGATCATGTTCCATGAAGATATTTTGTGAATTTCTTACCGTAAATCCATCAAAACTAAATTTTTGATTAGTAATATGCATTGCTAAGAACTTCATTTGAACAACTTTAAAGGTGATTTTCTCAATATTTAGATTTTTTTGCACCCTCAGATTCCAGATTTTCAAATAGTTGCATCTCAGCCAAATATTGTCCTATCCTAACAAACCATACATCAATGGAAAGCATTTATTACATATTAAAGCAAATACTTAGATGAGGAGTTTAGTGATTGCATGTTGATAAGCTAATGATGTGATACTCTAAAAAGTATTAAAAAAAAATACATATGAAAAGTATTTAGTAGAACAGTAATTTTTATATATATATATATATATATATATAATTAACATCATTTAACAATATTTTTAGTATTCAATTAAAATTAAAAATATTTCTAATGAGCATTTCTCAATTTTTTTTTTTTTTACCGAGTTTGCAATGCATTTTGTGAATGTTTTTCAGCACAAATGCAGTGCCGTTTGACATTTTAGTTTGGTATTACCCAGACTGCTCTCTGAGCGGGACGGAGATCTGGAGCGCGATCTTGAGGATTCTCGCTTTCGGAAGAGACCGAAGAATGTTTTGGAGCGCTGCAGCGGACTGCTTCCCTCTTTTCTTCTTTCTGTCTGCTTCTTCTTCTGTTTCTTTTCCTCTTCTGTGAAAACAGGAGAAACAAGGTTTCCATTACCGGTACAAAAAAGTGCATGAAATTAGACGGAACTTTTCTATTAAAGTTGATCATAAAAAAAAAACGTTACATATAAAGGTTTTCGCTCTTCAAAAATTAACAAAGTAACACTTATGAGTTGCAGGTTGGTGTATGAAAGAAAATCGGAAACAGAATTTCCTCATAAATTTATTGACCATTTTATAAATGGTAAAGAAAAATATGACATATAGTGATGCACCAAATTTTTTTAATAAAACCATTTTCATTTACCCGAAAACCAAAAATAATGTTTAATAATCAATTGATTACTCGCATTTATTTAATATCAAACACTCAAATTAGTTGTACTGCACATAAAGCAGTTTTTAATAATATTTATCATTTTTTAATTATATAATTATGTTTCTACTCCAATTCTTCACTGAAATATATACATTTAAATGGTGACTGTAATATATTAAACAACAAAGTAAAACTATAATTAATATGTGATACAGTGCATATATTTATCAAAATGCTGCTCTCTAGAGTTATTTTTTCTAGATGACTAACGAGTTTATGGACATTGAATATTACGTGACATTGATCTCAAGCTGTTTTATTGACGTCTTTCCACGGCTGACACTGATTGATCGATTCATGATTGATTCCAGTAAGTTGCTCTGTTTCTTCTGATGTTCATTCATGTTTATTTGCTGCTATAACTTGTAGTAAAGAGGAAGAGATGATCGGTTCACCACAGCAATCCGTCACCACACATTAAAGAGTCACAAAACCACATTTAGTGCTCGAATTTACTAAAACTGAGTCTCTGTTTCATGTCAAAAGTAAACAAAAAAAGCACAAAGCTTATTGTGATTATTGGTAAACAAATAAAATACTTAAACTTTTTTTTTTTTTTTTTTGGTAGGTCGAATTTCCGGGCAAATATTTTCAAATTTCATTGCATGTGGCTGCATATGATTTCAATATAATGCACAAACCTACCTGACACAGTCACATGACTTCGAGTTCGGCGAATCGGAGGACTTGGTTGGCTTAGAGCCATGAGCAGAGATGTTTTCCTGCCTTCTCTTAAGTCTCCTTCGCTCCGGATCACAGAGTCCTGCAGCAGTTCTGTGGGTCCTCTGCTCACCGTCCGCAGCCGCTCTGACCGACAGTCACTCTCAATGGACTCCGGATGAAACTGGGCCTCAGTGGAGCCGTGGACGTCGGACATTTTGGCTCCTAAGGGCAAACTCACAGGTAGAGTGGCTTGAGAGAGTCCGCTCACAGAGCCCAGGGGCGTCTCAGAGGACAGAGAGGAGGCGGATGAATGAGACTCTGACCCTTGTGAGGACGAATAGACAGTCCCACTAACCGCTGGATGAGGTCAAAAGTTAGTTTTACTTAAAATTAACACTTCATATTGTGTAAATGCTAAAGAAAAGAAACTCACATTTGTTCATCCAGCTGAGTTCTGTCACCATTTCTTTGTAGGCTGGATATCTGCCTGCTTCCTGTGAACAAAATAGAGTCATCTCACATTTATATACAAGCTGTCAGTCACTGAAGGATATCATTTTGTCTGTCAGTTTGTAAAAATATGCTTTTGCAATCAAATTCTGTTGAAGAAAAAAGAAATGTTGAATTACTGTTTCAAATATACACCAATGAGTAGTGACTAGTGTAAAAAAAAAAAAGACTTTTTTTTCAAATGTTTTTTCACAGTCGAACCCCTGAAATATTTACCTGACGTCTCCCTGAGATTAAGTTAACATTTCAATCATTTAATAGCACATTTACATCTTCATGTTTCTCTGATGTTGGTTAATGGTCACATGACATGCAGGAAAACAAGTCTTTTATTTAGATTAAAATTTTTCTAAAAAACATTTTAATGTAAACTTTTAATAGCAAATTTTTAGTGTTTTAAATTGTTTTGATTTTAAATGTATTTATTTAATTTTACGTTTTTATGAGTTAATTAATATTTCAGTAATTAACCAATTTGTATCTTCATGGTTCTTTGATGTTGATTAATGGTCACATGACAT
The DNA here is from genome assembly GCA_021397915.2 of Tor tambroides. Taxonomy (NCBI): domain Eukaryota; kingdom Metazoa; phylum Chordata; class Actinopteri; order Cypriniformes; family Cyprinidae; genus Tor; species Tor tambroides. Next base: position 31,052 of record JAFVLL020042617.1, on the reverse strand, counting down.
GTGGTTAAAAAATAAAATATTTAATCTTTTTTTAGAAAGTATATTATTTTGACTCATTTTAAAAATGTATTTTTAATAAAAAATAAAAATAAATAATAATGTTGTTTTTATTTTATTGTACATTTTCAGTTTTAGTGTTATTTTTATTGTTTTGACTTTAAAATTTTTTATTTAACATTTTATTATTTAATGTCAATAATGACATGCCGCTAAAAATGTAAAATATATCATATATAAAACATTAAAATTTGAAACTAAATTTTATTGGTCTATGTTAGTGCCCCCTTTTCCTTACCTTCCTTTTGTTTAAGAAATGATCCAACTGAATGGCCCAACGTGAAATACAACGACATCTACAACTATTTGTATCCGTAAACGCTTGTTTTTTTGGGTTGACAGTTTATAAAAACGTAGTTCTGGGTTTTTTAGCTTGTTTACTGTACACCTTGTCACATAGCAGCTTTTAGACATTGTTCTGTTTTTTGTTATAAGTCAGAAATGACAAGGAGGCAGCTTCCCGCAATACAAAGTCAATGGAGATTTGATTGTTTTCCTCCCCGGTGGGCGTGGCCTAAATGCGCTATGTCTCTATTGTGTTTTCCAGTCGGGCTACCAAAATGTATCAATGTATCAATGTATCATCTTAAATAGGGCTCCTGTGGATCCTTAAAAACTCTTCAATTTATTTGTATCAAGTTTAAGGCTGTAAAAAGATTAAAATACGTTAAATGGTACATTTAAAAAAGTCTTAATTAAAATTTCAGAGCTCTTACAGTTGGGGACGGAAAGACAAGAATCGCGATACGGCTGGATAAAACTTCAAAAGGCAATGATATCATTGAATAAATATGAGCGCTGCCCCTTTCAAAGTCAAAACACGGCGTGGATGTCTTTATGTGAATGTAACCGGCTGTTCTCAGAAACGTGTCGTTGGCATTATTTCATCTTGCCTATAATGCCTGCTAAAGCAGCGTTTATGAGCACAGTGCTGCTTTGTGTACAGCAGCTACCGCTATTTTCAGCCGCTCCTAAAGCGCCACCTCCTGGAAAAG
>JAFVLL020042617.1:0-27500 GCA_021397915.2 Tor tambroides | reverse complement strand
AAATAAAATGTTTATAATCAGTGGCGGAACCAGAGGGACCCAGCACTTCGGTCCTGTTCTCTGACTCTTGTACATGTGTGTTTGGTGCTTATTTTAGTGTTAATCCACCCAAAAGACTTAAAAAATGCTATAAAATAAAATGTATGCTTGTGTTTTGTGCTGTACTGACTTGGAGACGTAGATGCCCAGGCTGTACTCTCGTCCTCCGCGGATGTTGAGTCCCAGGCAGGGCTGGTGCTGAGAGAGATGCAGGTGAACCGTTCGACACAGCGCTCCATCAGAGCTGTACATCGAGACAGGAGCGTCCGATTCCTCCACCACCATCCGCCGGTGGATCAGATCCACCCTAAACACACAAACACACACTGAGGATCTCTGGAGCCCAAACGCTTGGTTAGGTTGGTGGCTAGGGATGGGCGATATCTTATCGTTTGCTATAAAAATTCTTCCCGCGATAATAACGATAAAGTCCAGTTGTTGACATATGTGACCCTGGACCACAAAACCAGTCATAAGGGTCAGTTTTCTGAAACTGAGATTTATAAATCATCTGAAAGCTGAATAAATGCTTTCCATTGATGTATGGTTTGTTATGATAGGACAATATTTGGCTGAGATACAACTATTTGAAAATCTGGAATCTGAGGGTGCAAAAAAATCTAAATACTGAGAAAATCTCCTTTAAAGTTGTCCAAATGAAGTTCTTAGCAATGCATATTACTAATCAAAAATTAAGTTTTGATATATTTACGGTAGGAAATTTACAAAATATCTTCATGGAACATGATCTTTATTTAATATCCTAATGATTTTTGGCATAAAAGAAAAATGGATAATTTTGACCCATACAATGCATTTTTGGCTATTGCTACAAATATACCTGTGCTACTTCAGACTGGTTCTGTGCTCCAGGGTCACATGTTTCTGTGTGCGGCAGTGCGGAGCGACATCGCAGAAGGCAGACGTGAAATTGAGGAGGAAATGAGGAGCTCCTTCTACAATCTGGAACTGGTTTGGTTAGGGCTGCACAGTGCACAAAAAAATCGGTCTGAATAAATGTACTACAGTAGCATGTGTATGACCCTGTTTACAAACCTGTTGTCCAACAAAGATATCATTTACTGACATGCTTTTTCTCCAAATTAACTTAGTCGAGTGTTTGAAATAACTTCTTTTTGTGATCAGACGTGGTTTCTTATTACAGAATGATAGGATCATAGACAGTGATAAATGTCGATTAGCATTGCAAATATACTTTTCTTATAAAAAAATACACATGATTGCTTGAAGGGCACAGATAAACCATATATTTTATGTTTATTGTCTTCAAGTTTCATCAGTTAAAATTTCTCTATCTCTGCGTTTTATTCAGCGATAACTAGGGCTGGGTATCGTTCAAAAATTTTCGATACCGATACCTTGAGTTCGATACCGGTTCCTGAACCATACTTTTTTCGATACCAATTTTATGAAATCAGTTTTAACAAGATTACATTATCTCAAAAAACTTTGGTTTTATTTTTTTCAGCTTGTTGACATGTATATAGACTCAAAGCCTCATCTCCTGAGCCATTGCACAAAGGAACAAAATATATCCAACACAATAAATCAGTGCAAATAATTTTAATAAAGCTCAAATAGTTTTCAGTTTACACTAGTGCGTGTTCGTTTTAAAACGCATAGCTCAGACAGAATCATCATTTCTATTCATTTATTCTAGGTTGTTAAAGACTTCAAGAAATTGAAAATCTTTATCCACTTTCGTAAGTGGGTGTTTTATTTTCTTTCACCATATGTTCTATTGTTATTAAATTCTGTGTAGTAGTATGTCTAATTATTTCATATTTCATTATTTATTCATAAAAACTACTTAGTTTATTCAAATTTATTCTTAAAATAGCCTTATGAAATGTTTTATTTTTCCTCAGAAATTCTGTTCTGTATCTGGTTTTCAAATGAAGGCATAAAACATTAATTTCATTTATCTTTTAAATTATTGAAAATCAAACTTTATTTATTTATTTTGGCAAACAAAATTTTACTATTAAAATTAAAACATGGAAGAAATGTTGTGTGATCATTACTTTAAAAAAAATAAAGTTTTAATAATTTTAATAGTAGCCTAGTAGTAGCAGTATGTACACTCTGCTGAACAATATTAATATATTTCTGCCGCAGTGTCTTCCAAGTTAAACCGAACTTTTATTTTGACGGGTTGCCGTGAATACCTTTACAGTTCTGTGTGTGTATGATATGACGCTAGTTTTACTCAAATCAAATGGTAAAATGCTCATGGAGTGACTCTCAGAGCAGTTCTGGAGATGTTGTTCATGTGTTTATGTCCTCATTTAGACGGCAGACGCTGAAATCACCGCGAGCGTCACGCGCGCTTCAGTCTGTGTGTAGTAAACACAACGGCGCGATATAGAGAGCAGACTGCTCTGTACGCTTTCGAATCGCTCTCGCGGATGTCAAACACTGATCGATCTGCGCCGCGTCGCTTCTAGTCAAACACACCTAGTGCTGCAGGCTTATTGCCTCACTGACGTTGATGAGATTAACCCCTTAGGTATCGAAATTTGGTACCGAACGACAAGACGTTTTTCGATACTCGGTGGTATCGAGGCAATTCGGTCGGTGCCTAAAAAGTATCGAACTCGATATCCAGCCCTAGCGATAACTGGATAGCTTTGTCCATATTAGGGATTTCATGGAGCGTGGTCAGTAGTATTACTTCTGCTATGCATATGTGGAGTTTCTGCGCAAGAGCATATGAATTAAACAGTCATTACTTTATGTGTGTACTCAGTAATGCTCACGACACCCTGTTTTGGGTAAAAATAGGAAAGATAATACTTTTCTCAAGAAACAGGATTCCCTGAATTATCGCCATTGATATCGTTATTGCAATAAATATATACCAATGATATATTTTTAAGCCCATATGGCCCATCCCTATTGGTGGCACTCACCATGTGGTTTTCTCATTAGTGTAGCGCAGGCCAGGCACGCGTCCCAGCCGCTGGACGAGCAGACGGAGACGAGTGTGACCCGTCAACACCTTCACTGCGCTGCTCATACTGATGCCCTCCAGACTCACGCCATTCACCTCTAACAGCTGATCACCCACACACAGACCCGCCAGCTCTACACACACACACACACACACACAGACACATCAGTGTACACAAACACACACACTCAAACACACACACACACACACACACACGCACGCATCAGTGTACACACACAAACACACCAGTGTACACAAACACACTCAACACACACACACACGCATCAGTGTACACAAACACACACACTCAAACACACACACACACACACACACACGCATCAGTGTACACACACACACACACACACCAGTGTACACAAACACACTCAAACACACACACACACGCATCAGTGTACACAAACACACACACGCATCAGTGTACACACACAAACACACACACACACCAGTGTACACAAACACTCAAACACACACACACGCATCAGTGTACACAAACACACACACTCAAACACACACACACACACGCATCAGTGTACACACACAAACACACACACACACCAGTGTACACAAACACACTCAAACACACACACCAGTGTACACAAACACAAACACACCCACACACACACCAGTGTACATGAACACACACACACACACACGCATCAGTGTACACACACAAACACACACATATATAAAATATTACTATTAATTAACTATCACTATTATTAAAATTACTTATATTATTCTAGTTAGTTGCCAATTTCTCATTTTCATTTAGTTTATCTTGATGTACTAAAACAATAAAAAAAACAAAAAATGAAATGAATGAATGAATGAATATAATATTTAAATAAATAAAATATTTAATAAATATAAAATAGTATTAAAATATTAGTATTAAAATTATATTAAAATATAAAATAAAATACTAAAATATTTAGACATAGAAATGAAATTGACAAAACACAAAATAGAATTACTAAAATTAAAATATAAATATAATAGAAAATATATTAAAAAAAATACAAATTATAATAGTAACTAAATGCTGCTTAACCCTGTAACAGAAAAAAAAACAAGCCCTAAAAAATTACACACCGACAGATTGCATTTAATAAATTACACACTTTTAAGAAAACATGCAACTGGTTTGTAAAAGGTGTCTTCATGCATGTTTGTATTGAATTTTTATTGCATTTACACTGTTTTGACCAACAGGTGTGGCCAGTGCGTAGTGTTTTAAACACTTTGCAAAAGTAAATCAAATTGCGAAGCAATTCAAAAAAAATTTCAAAAAGCTGCTTTTCCCATCACTAATTATGTTTGCCATGCCCTAGTTTCATATATTCACTCTGAAGCTGTTTCAAAACCGTTTTTCATGTTCGGATTTTTAAGAAGACATTATTTAGTATAAACTCTTTTCATCGTGTAGAGCTCCCTGATACTGGGTTTTGTGGAAACACATACAAATGCACATGGAGCCTCTGACCTGCGGCGCTGTTTTTCTGCACTTTGCTGATGAAGACGCCGAGACCGTGTTCAGATCCTCCTCTCACACTGAAGCCCAGCTGACCATCAGCGCCCCTGATGACCGTCAGCCTCACCATCTCACCTGCAGACAGACACACATTCAGCTCTCAGCGCTTCTGCGGTTCATTCAGAGTCACTTCACCTGCTTCACCTGTCTCAGTCTCCATCTGTGAGCCTCAGGCCTGATCCCAGAGCAGCAGATATCAGCTCACTGTGACACAAACACAGACATCCAATCAATCAATCAATCAAAACTAATCACACCAAACCAAAATATCACTGAAATGTCTCAGATACAATCTAAAAATATGGTGATTTTAATATGGTATAATTCATAAAATGTGACCCTGGAGCACAAAAGCAGTCTTCAGTAGCACAGGTATATTTGTAGCAATAGCCAAAAATACATTGTATGGCTCAAAATTATCCATTTTTCTTTTATGCCAAAAATCATTAGGATATTAAATAAAGATCATGTTCCATGAAGATATGTTATAAATTTTCTACCATAAATATATCAAAACTTAATTTTTGTTTAGTAATATGCATTGCTAAGAACTTCATTTGAACAACTTTAAAGGAGATTTTCTCAATATTTTGATTTTTTTGCACCCTCAGATTCCAGATTTTCAAATAGTTGTATCTCAGACAAATATTGTCCGATCCTAACAAACCATACATCAATGGAAAGATTATTTATTCAGCTTTCAGATGATGTATAAATCTCAATTTCAAAAAAAAAATTACCCTTATGACTGGTTTTGTGGTTCACGGTCACATATGTTATAATATTGTATTTTCATGAGTTTATATCTCACAATTTGTCCTTTTTTACTCACATTTCTCAAAATTGCAAGATATAAATTCAGAATTGAGAACTCGCAAAAAAAAGCGCCAGAATTGTAAGACAATTTTTTTTTAAATTAACAATAAAAAAAAGAATTGCGAGATGTAAACTCAGAATTCAGATGAAAAAAAGTCTGAATTGTCAGATAAAAATGGCAAATAATCTTTTTAATTTGCTATTCCGTGATGAAAACAAGCTTCCAAAGATATCTCTATTGGCTGTTGTTGAATTTTAAGCTACTATGAGGTGATTTATTATTTTTAAAAAAGCAAACAGTAGAAAGCTAATTATTTCAAAGGTATTATAGCAGATTGTTTATTATGATTAGTGATTGTGGTTACAGCTACATGTATATGCTTGATGCTGTTTTATAATTAAATACCGTAATTGTTCCAAATTATATTTAATTTCAATTAATTGAATGACAAGTTTTACAAGCTTAGAAAATTGTGCCTCTGAAAATTAGTAGTTTCATGGTACATTGGTGGTATCCAATGGTAAAACCATGGTACTTTGATAAAGAACATTATATTATATATTTGCAACATTCATATACAGCAGTACAGTATTGGAATACATGGTTTTACCATAGTATTTATGGTACTTCTAGTTGTAGTGAAGCAATTCACTGTTACTTTCAGACTCTTTTATGAATCATTTAATTATTCATGTTGTGGTGATGTAAATGATTTTAATCGTGTGATTTTAGTTTTATTCATGATCGCGCTTTTTTTTTAATGAACGTGATGATGTTGACGCAGCGTGCGCGTTCACGAGCCGCAGGTGTAATTCAGCACCTCAGAAAGCCGTTTAGTTAAACTAACACAAACAAACACTAACTTACCCGTCAAATAGCTGTCGATATACAAAGATTGTGCAATATGTTCAAACTCATAATAGCGGTAAGCAGAAAATCCGTTTATATTTGTAAATAACGCGAGTCTGTCCGTCAATGTGAAACGCTCCGTGTTGCTTCAGTCATTAAAGAGACGCTACAGGTGAATAAAAACCCTTATAAAACAACAAGAACTCTCTAATCGAACCTTTAAACGACAGATGAAACTTTTACCTGAGTAAGCTGTAGCTGTTTTCATGCTGAGGTGAGCATCGTAATTTCTGACGCTCGGGGCTGTAAACCGTCCTCTGCCGTGACCCGCTCTCTGATTGGCTGGATCGAGATGTTTGACAGATTCCTATTGGACGCTACGCCTGTCAATCTTCACTCTGAGGCGGATCCTGTATTTATTAGCGTCATATGTTCATCTATTTGTTCTAATATTCTTCTATTTATTGACTACTTTAAAATATTTGTACTTTTTTGCGTTCTTTATTTTTACCTTTAAATATTTAATTAAATATTATTTTTTTAAAATGTAAAAATATATATTATTAATTAAACATTAAATATTTTTAAGCTTATTTGTCACACCACAGTGATTTATTCAGTTTATTTCATAACCATGCACAGAATAATCTACACTTTAACAAAGGATTGAAGTGTGAACAGAGGCAGACAGTAGTGAAGTATTTTTACTCTGCTTTAAAAGTACTTTTCAAGTGTCTGTACTTTATCAGTGTTTTTCTTTAGAAAACAACATTCCAAAGCATAATATTGTACTTTTTACTGCATTACTGTACGTTTCATATTAAATATCATTTAATACTTAATTACATTAGAAATCTAGTACTTTCTTACTTTTACTCAAGTAAATGTAATTCAAAGATTTACTTGAGTACAAGAAAGTACTACATTTTTAATGTTCTTAAGTATTAAAGGTAAAAAAAAAACCCAACAACTTTTATTTATGAAATGTAGTGCAGTAAAAAGTACAACATTGTGCTTTGGAATGTAGTGAAGTAAACGTTTCCGAAGGAAAACAAAATTTACTTGAGTAGAGTAAAAATACTTCACTACTGTCCACCTCTGAGTGTGAAGAATGAAAGAAAATAAGAGGAAAATGAAAAGACATTTCAGTATTTAGAACATTACATATGTTTGTATTATCAATAATTTGATTATTTTAAGGAGGGGTTTGTGTAGTAGAGCAAAAAACAATTAAAATTCAGTTTTGTTCTGTGTGTGTATTGTGTGTGTGTGTGTGTGTGTGTGTGTGTGTGTGTGCTGAAGGAGTGTGTGTGTGCTGCAGGAGTGTGTGTGTGTGTGTGTGTGTGCGCGCGCGCTGAAGGAGTGTGTGTGTGTGTGTGTGCTGCAGGAGTGTGTGTGTGTGTGTGTGTGTGTGTGTGCTGCAGGACTATGTGTGTGTGTGTGTGTGCTGAAGGAGTGTGTGTGTGTATGTGTGTGTGTGTGTGCTGCAGGAGTGAGTGTGTGTGTGTGCGCTGAAGGAGTGTGTGTGTGTGTGTGTGTGTGTGTGTGCGCTAAAGGAGAGTGTGTGTGTGTGTGTGTGTGTGTGTGTGTGTCTGTGTGTGTGTGTGTGTGCTGCAGGGGAGAGAGCGAGAGAGTGTGTGTGTATGTGTGTGTGTGTGTGTGTGTGAGTGTGTGTACTGGTTTTTGTGGTTTACGGGGACAAAATTTGTTTAATGACATGGGTATGACAGAGGTATTACAATTTGAAGGTGGTTTATGAGGACACTGCCTATGTCCCCGTAATTCAAAAGGCTTTAAAAACATACTAAATGGTGTTTTTTTGAAAATCTAAAAATGCAGAAAGTTTCCTGTAAGGGGTAGGTTTAGGTGTAGGGTTGGTGTAGGGCAATAGCCCATACAGTTTGTACGGTATAAAAACCATTACGCCTATGGAGAGTCCCTGTAAACCACAAAACAAACGTGTGTGTGTGTGTGTGTGTGTGTGTGTGTGTGTGTGTTGGTGATCTGAAGCGTCAATCATCAAGGCAGTCCCCTCATTAGAGTTTAGGATCAGTCTATCACATAGACACTCTCAGACGACACACACACACACACACAAACACACACAATAACACAGTCCATGAATAAATGTTTGCAGTCAAGCTGATTTGATTTCAAGGCAGAGTCAAGTTATTTTTGAAATTTCAAAGATGCTGTGGTTTGGTTTGATATGAATCTAAGTGTCTTGTGTCTCTTCTGTTTTCTGAATCCGGCTGACAGCCGTCCAGACCGCAGAGAGATCGGCTTTATCTCCAAACTCCTTCTCATGGTGCTCCAGCAGAATCCCCTACAACACAAACCAGACCACAATACAGCTCTACCATCATGAACTGTTTTCAGTCATTCACTCAGGCATCATGAATCAATCATCCTGACCAGATGTCAGGAACTTTATCAGCTGACAGAGTCATAAAAGCCAAAAAAGGGCATATTTTGTCTTTAAAGACCCATATGTTTTATATGTTTGGACATTTGAAAATCACGTATAATGAAGATGAATGGCGTACATTACCTGATTCTCTGGTCCAATCACATAAAGGCCTCCTAAAACAAACCCCTCCCCCTTCCTGTTGCCATGGTAACCTCTCCTCCACACCTGCAGCAGGTTCCTCCAAACCCCGAATCGAGCGAATCCCAAACTCCTCATCGTCCTCCGCTTCACACCATAGAAACACATCTGGAACAGTTTATTTATTTATTTTATAAGAGATTTTACAATAACATAATAGTATGAAAAATCTTGAAACACAGCTTGACCAGTCAAATTAAATCAGAATTAATATTATATTAGTATGTATGTATGTATATATTTATTTATCAGATATTTTACAATAACATAACAATGGTACTAGTAACTCATGACATCATGTACAGCCATTCATAACTATTTTTTTAAATACTTTATGTGCATGTCAGTGACCATGGTCATTTTCATAACAAGAAACATGGTGGCAAATTATGAAGAGAAAAATATAAACAAATAAAAATATGAATAAATAAAATTGCACAAAATGATGCAAATGATCACTTTTGTACTACATTAGCATTATATAAAATCACTATTACATAAAATACAAATTAAATTCAATTACAAAATATTAAATTAAATTTATAAATATCTATAATACATAAATATATGTTATATACAAATATTTTATAAAACATATAATTTACAAAATACAATTGGAGAAGACCTTTAGTGAAAATTTAATATACTAAAATGTATTTGAAATACATTTATTTTATGCCAAGTCTGCTACAAAGACATTTACATATTATGTACTTAATAAAAATACTCTGCAATTGTACTTTTGGTATACTAAACTGGTATACTTAAAGTCTGCTAAATTGAAACAACTAATTTTGTGCACTTTAATTGTGCAGAGGCGCACTTTAATATCTTGCATTTAAAGAATGATATTATTCAAAGATCCTACAATCCTCATCAATAGCGATATTAAAACACATTTTAGGCTTAATACTAACAAATGTGCATTGTGCACATGTAGTACTCCAAATAAAGTTTAATTATCATTTTTATATCAGTAAGTCTCCAGTGATATGTCAGTAAATATGTTAATAGATTTGACTTAGTATGAAACAAATATATTTTTTTACTAGGGTCCTGAATGTCTCCCAAATGTCTAAAAAGTCTACAATAATGCCTGAAGTCTAAAGAGGTTATAAACTGCACAGATTTTAGTTTGGACATGAGTTATGAGACAGTAATGACCTGCCGATCGAGGAAGATCTCTCCGTTAAAGTAGGCTCTGAAGTCCTGAATCTCTGAGCCGATGTTCTCTTTGACCACAGCGAACAGAGCGACTCCACGCTCATCTAACTGAGGCTTCAGAGAGGAGAGATCAGATGCCTCCTGACACAAACACAGCACTGTAAGCATGTGTGTGATTATACATGCATGATAACATGAGAAACACACACACCTCTCTGCACAGAGATCATCCTGGCCGTCTGACTGCCATGATAACAGCTCCTGTTCGCTCCCATAAAGAAACGGCTTTCAAATTCACCTCGTCTTATGAGAAACAACACACATGCATTGACTCATTAACTATATCAGATTTCATGTCTTGGTTCAGTTGAACTGCCCTAAACAGCAACAGAGGTAGCCTACTACAGTAAAGCAGCTGAAAACTGAAATATAAATTGGTAATAAAATATGACTTAAGAGTTAAACTGTGTCAAATTGATCTTGATAATGTCAGATAACTTTGATAGAAAGGTATGTAAAAAAGCATGGTCAGGTCAAAGTGTCAAATCTAATTTTTGCTCCCTGGTAGTCCACTGTATGAAGAATATTTGGGTATAATATGTCACAGTTTACTTTATTTTGCTATCCTCACTTACATAAATCAACTATAGTGTCCTGCACACACTAGTAAAAAAAAATATCAACAATTATATCTGGTGTCTGAATCATTTTTGGTTTGTATTTCACTGTAAACCAAATGATAAAACAATAATAAATCATATTTTAGAGCAGTGCATAAAGATTTGTGAATGGCCGGCTGTAATGTGAATGAGACGTCGTGACCTCTGACCTCCAGTGGTGGATCTGAGCTCTGCGCTGGCCAGCGTGTCCAGAGACGTCCGGTCCGGTTTGGTCAGAAACAGATCTGTGTTTGCCAGCAGAATGTAAACTACAACAACACACACTCCTGCAGACCACAAACCCACACACACACCCTCCAGATCCTGCAGGAGCACTGCACACACACAACAATTCATGCAATTCATTTCATTGTTATTTTGCACTATTCTCATTTTGCACTTACATATATATATATATATATATATATGCAAAATATTTACATTTATGCACACACACATATATATATATATATATATATATGCAGCAGTGCCAATAAAGCACTTTAAACTGAGAGAGGGATATTTAAATGTTAAAGTGATTCACTGAAATTATTAATTTAAATAAAATTTAATGCTCAACCATCAGTACAACACAAAAAAACAGTTTTTGCCAGTCACTATAGCTAATCACAGAATTAAAAACTCAGTTATCAGCTTCACATTAATCTGAGATTCTCACTCTCTACAATAAAACATGAGCATGTGTTGAATATTTTGCTAAGTAAAATTGATTTAATTTGATTAACTCCTGAAAGAATCTAAGAATAAAAGCAGTAGCAATAAAATAAAGCAGGGATTCACAAACTTTTTTGTCAGCTGAACCACTTTGAGCTAAAATAATTATTTGAAGTCACCCTGAGATCTTAAAGGGATACTTCACCCAAAAATGAAAATCAGGCTGTTTTGGGGCACCATTGACTTCCATAGTAAGAAAAAAATAATACTATGGAAGTCAATGGTGCCCCAGAACTGCTCTGTTTCCCACATTCTTCAGAATATCTTCCTCTGTGTTCAGCAGAACAAAGACATTCATACAGGTTTGGAACTACTTGAGGGTGAGTAAATAATGACACAATTTTCATTTTTGGGTGAACTATCCCTTTAAGATAATATTCATATTCATATGTTCATGGTTCTTTGATGTTGGTTAATGGCCACATGACATGCAACTAAATTTTTTTTGTAGAATTAAATTATTTAAATTATTTCTTTCATTTTGCATTTTATTTTATTATATTATTTATTTAATTAATTTAAATAAAATTTAGCTAAAACATCAGTACAACACAAAAACAGCTTTGGCCACTCATTGTGTTGACTGATCACAGTATTGAAATATCAGCCTCACATTAATCTATGGTTAATCACAATCACAACCTTCCCAGTATCGATCAAGTCAACATTATGACCTGAGAATCACAAAATAAACCAAACCATGAGAATTACGAACATTAGAGCCCTAACAGTCTAAAAATGATCAGCAAAAAGTAATATTCATACTCACTGTCTGCTGCGGATGATTACTGATGTTTTGCCCTGTATCTCACACTGAAACTACAGACTCAAACACACATATCTAGCATAAAACAAACATTAACCAATCAGCAGAGAGAACAGCATGACACTCTGACCTGTCAAACCTCCTCTGAGATTTAGAAATAATGTCAATGGTATTCTCACAGTCTGTTCTCTGCAATAAAACATCAGCATGTGTTTGATAATAAATCACATTGTTTTGTATGCCTGGACTAATCTGAGAACGTAGAAGCAATAGCAATAAAATAAAGCAGTGGTTCCTAAACTTTCTTGTCAGCTGAACCACTTTGAGCTATAATATTTAAGTCTCTCTGGGATTGGAAATTAATATTTTAGTCATTTTAACAACACATTCACATGCTTGGTGTTCGCTGATGTCAGTAAATGGTCACATGACATGCAGGTAAACAATTTTTTTTTTTTTTTTTGAAAATGTTTGATTTTATTATCATTTTTTTATTTATATAAACAAGAAACTTTTTATTTTATTTTATTTTATTTTATTTTATTATTTTATTTTATTTTATTTTATTTTATTTGCTTTCTTCCCAGTTTGGGAAACCCTAAAATAAGGAAGCAAACTCAATATACAGTAATGCATTCACAAGTAATAATGACACACCTGATTGCATCTAGTGTGTGTTTTATTGTTGTATTTTATAGGTTTCTGTGTGTATGTAGAAACATCAAGACTGATCCTTCATTTGAGTTTGGATTCAGTCTGTCATCAACTACACACACAAACATACACACACATATGCATAACTCTGCATTCTCTATTCTGCTATTTTCAAGATTCATATTTAGTTCAGCATAACATACATTCAAGCTGAAGGAGTTTTCAGTAAGTGAGTGATTACTGAGCTCATGGTTATTTTAATTTCAGTTGAGTATTTATCTGTTCAACAGCCTGAATCACGTCAGACTTATTGACTTTGTCTCCAAACTCCATCTCTCTGTGCAACAAAACACAAGAAGCTGTTTTTAATCAAGCTTGGCATTTATAAATCATATTTGCATGTCTTGAACATTTGGGAATAAAGGATTTAAATGGATTTGCGAAAATAAAGAAAGAACAAGGATAAAGTAAAAATATGAATTTGTACTCCCTAGTAAAAAAGTAATATTTAAAATACATTTATTTCATACTAAGTATAGTTTAAGTCTTTTTACAAATTTACTGATGTATCAATTGAGACTTACTGAAATAAAAGTTAAAATTAAACTTTATTTGGAGTACTACTTGTGCACAATTCACAGTGACTGTGATTGTTCTGTTTCATGTTAAGGTGATTTACTCAATATTTAGATTTTTTTGCACCCTCAGATTCCAGATTTTCAAATAGTTGTATCTCAGCCAAATATTGTCCGATCCTAACAAACCATACATCAATAGAAAGATTATTTATTCATGTATAAATCTCACTTTCAAAAAACTGACCCTGCTTTTGCAGTCACATATATTGGTAGAAAATATCTTTATGTAAATATATTTTTTTGCCTTCACACATCCACTAAACATCAGCTGATTCAGACACAATGAGTCTTGATGGTTTTTTGTGGTCACTCACCTGCGTCCAGCGTTCTGAGGTCAGTCTTGCCCAGATGAGAGAGCGTTGCGTTTAAAGGCTGTGTGAGAAACAGCTCTGTGAAAGATCGCAACGCCTCGATGAGACCCGAGGGCGCGGGTCACCGGCTCCATCACTCACAGCACACTTGAAGGAGCTTCTGAAGGAGCTCATGAGGTCTTTCTAGAGCTGATCCGGATCCAGTCATTGTGTAAGCTGGGAGGAGATTGACCTCTGTTCCTACAAACATTCACTCTTTCTGCACTGATTTCTCACGCTGATTACAGCTGATCACGCTGCTAACGAAGCAGAACAGGCCTTCTGAGGAATTCTGGGTGGGTTTTCTAAATGTCAAGCCAGCTTCTTTGGTCATTTGCATGGAGTGAACTATACTTGAGTGACTGAAATTTAAAATAGAAACTAAACAAGACCCATTTTTCCTGAAAATCTTAATTTAAACTTCATTTGTATTACACTACCAGTCAACAGTTTTTGAACAGTAAGATTTTGAATGTTTTTAAAGAAGTCTCTTCTGCTCACCAAGCTTGCATTTATTTGATCCAAAGTACGGCAAAAACAGTAAAATTTTGAAATATTTTTACTATTTAAAATAACTGTTTTCTATGTGAATATCTGTTAATCTGTAATTTATTCCTGTGATCTGCAGCTGTATTTTCAGCATCATTACTCCAGTCTTCAGTGTCACATGATCTTCAGAGAAATCATTATAATATGCTGATTTGCTGCTCAAGAAACATTTCTGATTATTATTATTATTACTATCATTTTTAATATTTAAAACATTTTTTTTCAGGATTCTTTGATGAATAAAAAGATCCAAAGATCAGCATTTATCTTAAATAAAAAGTGTTTGTTACATTATACACTACACCAGTCAAAAGCTTGGAGTCAGTACACACTTTTTTGGGGGGATAGAAATTATAGAAATTAATACTTTTATTTTGCAAGGATGCTTTAAATTGATCAAAAGTGATGATAAAGACATTTATAATGTTACAAAAGATTTCTATTTCAGATAAACACTGTTCTTCTGAACTTTCTATTCATCAAAGAAACCTGAAAACAATTCTACTCAGCTGTTTTCAACATAATAATAATAATAATAATAAATGTTTTTTTGAGAAGCAAATCAGAATATAAAATGATTTCTGAAGATCATGTGACTGGAGTAATGATGCTGAAAATTCAGCTTTGGATCACAGGAATAAATTACATTTTAAAATATATTCAAATAGAAATCAGTTATTTTAAATAGTAAAAATATTTGAAAATGTTACTGTTTTTGCTGTACTTTGCATCAAATGCAGGCTTGGTGAGCAGAAGAGACTTCTTTAAAAAACATTAAAAATCTTACTGTTCAAAAACTGTTGGTGTAATTTGACCAAAAACACATTAGAATAATGTAGTTTCCAAAGCATTCTGCGTAGTTGCTAAAGTGTTTTGATTTGCTGTTTCATCACATCACCATCAGCACCAGCAGCAGTGATGACTGACTCAATGAACACACCAAGTATTTAACACAACACAAAAGTTCAGTTACCATAACTATAATTTAATATCAATATGCATGAGATTTAATTGAGGAGTAGCAGAGCTGAATGTGAAACACACATCATGTTGGCGTTTAAGCTCCATCCTCTTCCTCCTGTATGTGACACACACACACACACACACACACACACACACACACACACACACACACACGTGAATATCCCCCTGATCTCTGTATGAACACAAGCGTCTCATAAACTGTGCGTGAAGTGAAGGATCACCTTGTCTGGTTGCTCAGGTCTGAGCGCTGCGTCTGATGCGTCTTCAGTCTCTGGTCTGTCTGATTCCTGTGAGGAGCGACAGGAGAGAAATCTTCAGTCTGAGTCAGATCATTAAACTCTGTTTCAGCTCAGAAACATCTGCTTCAGACTGAGAAAACAGCCACAGGAATCAGTGTGTGAGTCAATGATCGCATCTGTCTGATTGCTCATCTTGTATTCTTCTCTTTCTTCTACATTTGAACTGTTCCTTATTTTTATTTACTTTATTTCTTATGATTTGTAATTTTTTGTGTTATATTTTATTGTTTATAAATATTTTATAAAATGTTTTATTTTTATTTATTTTTAAAATCCATTTTAAATAATGGATTTATTAAAAAATGGATTTATTAATATCAATAATGGATTTTTTTTTTTTACATAATTTTTTTTTCTATATTCTATCTACTTGTTTTAAAAAAAAACAAAAAAAAAAACCTAGACTTGTCATATTGCTTGCATATTATTGCTCTTTTGTTGGTTTTTATTGCTTCTATTTGGATAAAAGCGTCTGCTAAATAACTAAATGTAAATGTAAATAATGCAACTTGTATTATCATGAAATGTGCTATATAAATACATTTGAATCTCACCAAAACATGTCTCTATCATATTTCATAAAAAAATGCAAATATGCAAAAACTGCAAACATGTTGTTTCAACCCACATATCAAAAATGAAGAGTAGTAGTTAAATGTCACTTATTGGCCTGATTATCCAAACGCTCAGTAAAAACATAGAAAACAAGCCCTACAAATTAATAAAAGAACACATATTATAGAGACACTTCAATTTAATAATATTTGATTTAATAGATTAAACTTCGGCATTGACATTTTTTCTTTGCATTGACATGATTTTGACTGTGCACAGCATTTTAAATGCATCACAATCAGTTTATGAAGCAATTATTCTAAAATCACTATAATTAGGACCATTAATAGTTTGTATAGATGTTGTTATTTATCAGGTATTTAATGCATGCAGGATATTGAACATTACTGAAATAGTATGATATTCTAAATCTTCTCTCTGAGCTTTAAACTTTACAACAGAACAACTTTTGCTGATCATTTGTTTTGTTTTTTTCATTTGTCCTGAAAGTCTAAATAAATGAACTAGGATGATGCAGAATTCTCACTTTGTCCTCAGTTTCCGTCTGTCTCTCATCAGGATCTTCTTCTGTCTTCTCTGGTTCAGGCTCGTTTTCCTTCTGAGGATGATCACAGTTTCGTTTGATGACTGGATTGTAATGGAAACGGGTTGTTTATCATCCACCTGTCACATGAGCTCACCTGAGTGTCCCTGTGATCCTCCTGAGGCTGTGATTGGTCTGTTTGCTCCTCACCTGCAGCAGCTTCTCCAGATTCATCCTGATTTGTCTGCTTATGAGGAAAAACACAAAGAGCAGCTGAGCAGCGGCTTTAATTGAGCAAAGCTGTGTGATGGAGAGGATCTTCACCTGATCTTCTGCTGGTGGATCTGTGAGCTCTTTCACTGTCTCTGACTCCGTCTGATCTCCAGGATCCATCTGCAGAAACAGACACCTTAAAAATACAACTTAAAGATGTGTTAGTGGAGTTTTAAACTAGTCGTCTTGAACTTATAATGATAGCTGGCATGAATGAAGCAAATGTTTTTTCATTCACCAATTCTATGGAAGCCTGTTTCCGCCACGGAATAAAAAAGACAGAAACTCACAATTCTGAGGAAAAAATGTCTGAATTGTGAGATATAAACTTTTTTCTCACAATTTCAAGTTTACATCTTGAAATTCTGTTTTTTTCCCCCTCATAATGGAATAATTTTTTTTTTTAAAACTTATTGCAACTTATCTTACAATTCTGAGTTTATATCTTGTAATTATGACTTTTTTGTCAGAATTGTAAGATTAAAATTTGCATTATATATATTTTTTAATTCATACTGATCAGTGTTATTGTTAACTACAATTGAAACTATTTTAAAAATATCAGTAACTGAAATAAAAGAAAATATAAATATTACATAAAAAAAATTAAAAATTTAAATGAAAATTAAAAATGTTGCCTTGGCAACTCACTGGAATAAATACATTTATGTTAAAGTGCTAAAATGACTACAGATAAACCTGAAATAAAAATAAATTAAAGCTGCAATGAAATGTATATATATATATATATATAAATGGAAAAAGCAGATAGAAATTACTTGATGAAAACTGAAAAAAAAAATATAACCTAATTTAAAATATGAATAAATATTATTTAATAGTAAATAAATAATACTAAAATAACACTTCTACTGTCAGTCATTTCAGGATAACTGAGTAAATGAGTGCATGACTGTCATCAGTAACACATAAGTTAATCTGTGTATGTATGTGTATTCACACATGAAGTGTGTGGAAATGCAGGGAAGAGAAGTGGAAGTGTAAAGATGGTTTGATGAGCAGAAACACAAACCTGGTCTTCACCCTGATCTGGAGGACTGGGTTTGCTCTGGTCTGCAGATTCAGGCTCATGCTGGCCAAACACATTCAGAGTGATTATGAAGATCATATATAATCTGACAGTCAGCTCTCATCAGCGTCTCAGTCACCTGGAGCTGCTGTCTGATCCGCGTCTCCTCGTCCTGCAGGAGCTTCTGATGGACAGCTTCAGCCTGAAGACGCTGCTGCTCCTCCTCTAGCTGCCTCTGGAGAGACGATTTCTAACAAAACACAATGATTATTTATTATGATTCCAACTATTAACATCATCCACCTTTAGCTGAGGCATTGTCAACCTTTTCTCAGCTTTCTCAGCCCCACCAGACTCTGTCAACCCAGATACATCAACATTATAATTTCAATATTTTAGTACTGTTTAATAACTTTCATTAACAGTTGATATTACAGTTTTTGCCTATTGCTTGAACACTTTTTGCAGAACTTCGGCTCATTGTGTCAAAACTTTACACACAAGCACACAAGACACAACACTGGGAAATAAACCATTCACATCTATGTCGAATTGAAACTCTGCTATCAAAACCTAACAATCCTTTGTCAAAATGTCACTCTGATGACAAAATGATACACACTTGCATCATATGAATACACTTTCAGATTAGCAGCAACACACTAGTGTACTTTATATAAAACACTGCAGTCTTTCATTTTCACTGTTTTTATTCAGTTCATCAGTTAGCATTCTGTGAAGCTCAATGCAACACTTACAGTTTTTGTTCTGTTTTTTTCCAACAAAGGTTTTCACAACAACCAAAAATGAAAGTACTGAAAGGTTACAGTAACCTCTAATAATACTGCATCAGTACTATACTTTACAGTACAGTACACACAAAAATAATACAAAAATAAAATACACTACTGTAAATACAGAAAAACAGGCCAATTGTGCGTGGGTTGGACAACTTCAGTTGAAGTATACAACTTCAAATTGATCATGGTTGGTGAACCAGTCCCTGACCAGAGCAGCCCGGTGGAAACTAACATTATCCCAGACAACAACAAACCTGGGCTGCTCTGATCTGTCCTGTACAACTGCATCATGAAGTGCATCGAGAAATGTTAGTATATGTTGCGTATTGTAGGGACCTAGTTTGGCATGATGGTGTAGTAGCCCTCGAAGGCTTATGGCGGCACACATTGTGATGTTTCCCCCACGCTGCCCCGGGACGTGCACAATTGCCCTTTGGCCAATTATATTACGACCCCGTCGTCTAGTTTTGCTGAGGTTGAAACCAGCCTCATCAATGTAAATAAATTCATGAGGCTGTGCAGCTCCATCCATGTCCAAGATTTTCTGCAACGAAAAATACATAGCATGGATGGCTGGCATTACTCAAAACACACAACTACAGTACTACACATACAGAACCCCCCAACACACAAACACACAGGTACCTGTGTCCCTCTCTGCATGCATCTATGTGGTACTGATACAATGGTACATATTCAGCTATTACTGTACTGGATTACATAAATACTGTATTGTAAATGTAAAGGACTGCAACACTTACCTGTACATATTCTTGTCGAAGTCCTTTGACCCTGATACAGTTCCTCTCAAATGGGACCTTGTACAATTGCTTCAATGTGATTTTGTGCTTTACCAAGACACGTCTGATCATGGTAATGCCTACTCGATTGATGTTGATGAATACTTGCCTATCTGCAAGTATTTGTTCCCGTAGCTGGTGGAGACGGATTGCATTGTTTGCTCTGACCATTTCCACAATGGCAAGTTCCTGCTGTTGGGTGAACAGGCGTTGCCGACCACCCCCAGAAGGTCTTCTAGTCATTCTGTAGAAAAATGCAACCACAAATTGTTATTGGTTTGGTTCTTTTTTACAGTACTGTATACTGTACACAGTACTGTAACATCTCAATGGTACACTGCTATGTACTATACTGTACTGTATGTTCCACAAAACTACCATTTTTTGTTACAAAAGGAGCACTAGCCGACTTGCAATACAGTACATGTGATACAGTAATGTGATGTGCAGTACTGTAAATACTGTAGATACAGTCTGGAGTGGAGAGATGAAGACATACCTGTTTTCCAGTCTGAATGTCCTTATGATGGATGCAACTGTGAACCGGCTTAGATGTGGGTGGACTCTCTGCCCAGCTTCCCTCATTGTCAGGCCATGATTTATCACATGATCCACCAACGTTGCTCTAATATCATTTGAAATACTGTTCCGTGCATAGCCTCTTCGACCATGTCCTACTCCTCTCTCTCTTCCTCTTCCTCTACCTCTTGCTCTCCCTGCCCCCATGCTTGCAAAGTTCTCAAAGTGGCTCAACTGAGGCCTATTTGTGGTTGGCTGATTGGTGATCAGTTTTGTAAGTAAGTGTTTTCAGTTGTGTATCTAAGTGTTTTCAATCACCCAGTGTGTTTTGTATTTTGAATAGATGTGTTTTCCCAATGGTACTCATGAGATTTCATTTATGATCTAAGTGTCTTATGTATGAAATAGTGTGTAGTGTGCAGGAGCAAGTGTGTTGCAGAATTGCAACTGAAGTGTAAAGCAGCGCTTTTGTTTAAGGTATGGTTACACTGTGTTTAAGGTGTAGTAACAAAAGCTTCAAGTTTTGTTACTTTGGTCTAAGCATGTGTCTATAGTGTTCAAGCAATAGGCAAAAACTGTAATGACCTGCTGCATTCAGTGAAAGACTTTTTTAAACAGGATCAATACTTTATTGCAACACTTTCTTGAGAGATTTAAATTTAATGACCGTTTCACAATGTGATTTATTATCAGTGTTGAAACTGTTGTGCTGCTTAAGTGTGTGAGTGTGTGTGTGTGTGTGTGTGTGTGTGTGTTTGTGAGTGTGAGTGTGTGTGTGTGTGTGTGTGTGTGTGTGTGTGTTTGTGAGTGTGAGTGTGTGTGTGTGTGTGTGTGTGTGTGTGTGTTTGTGAGTGTGTGTGTGTGTGTGTGTGTGTGTGTGTGTGAGTGTGTGTGTGTGTGTGTGTGTGTGTGTGTGTGTGTGTGTGACCTGTTGCTGGAGCTCCTGGTTCTGCTTGTATTTGAGGATCCAGAGCGCTAGGTACTCGATGGGATCCTGCGGCCTCTGCTCGATCAGCTCTGAGAGACCCTGAGAGAGACAGACCGCCAGAGTCCTGCTCACGTACTGCGAGTCCATCTCTGCAAACCAGTCAGCCTATAAAAAACAGCTGTATTTATTCATCCAAACATTAAAACCCCGCAATCAAACGACGTGTTAACGCGTAGACACGTTGGATTAGCGTGTTTTGTTTACAATCTCCATGGTAACGGCGCAGCATTAAAACACTTCCGGGCCGGCTTTAAACCTAAAAGGGATTTTGCTACAATCCACTGTTCTATAACAGATCAATGCTACAATCACAGCTAACGGTTATAAAATATGGGAACAATGTTTTGAATTCAAATCATTTAATGTTATTTAATGGTCACAAAAACTATTTTACAACGTTCTACAAACTTTACCTTCACCCAAAATAAAACGTTATTTGACCGTGTATTTTGTATATTCTAAAATGTGTTTAGAATGTGTAAAAATTAAATATACGTTAAAACGTGCAGTTTTGTTTTTGTGATTATAACTTTATTTAGAGGTTACAAAAAAAAAAAAACATTAGTGAAAGTTGTGAGAACGTTCCCTGTTAGCTGGGATCATGCTATAATAAATCCCAAAGTGTTTGTACATGTTTTTACCCACTCATTTTTTAAAGGTAATTTATTACATATTTTTTCAGCTGAAATACTAAAACAGATTCAACTATTTTAATAAATGCACAGTCAAAAAAATAGCAGTAAATCTGATATATTTCCTGTGAGGACATAAAGATAAACCAGTAAAATATTACACAACTTTCTTACAAAAGAAAAGTAGTTAATATATTGACAGTACAGTGCAAACAATAAATGCAACTGTAATAAAATTAAAGCTCACACATTGTTTTCTTAATAAAAACACTGTTGTTAACTGAATATTTAGACACTGAATTATAGGCACTTGAACTTGAGTTTATCATAAATCCAGAGAGAAGTATGAAAATATTACCAGTACAGCTCCCAATATATGAGTGATCACACTAAAGTGCACAATAGTTTTGAGAAATCACATTTTTTCCCAAAACAGCCCTTCCATGATTATGGATTTACTGGTATTTATTTTTACTCCCGGTCATAAACATTTCATGTTTTGCACCTAAAAGGACATCAAGGGATCCTCTATTAATAGTTTCACAATCCTTCTACATTCTTAAATTCACATAGTCTGTAATGCAAGTACATGATGTAAAGGTTTTTCCAGCAGGTTGCACATTAATCTGTCTCATCTAGACTTTCTCTAGTTTCCGTCCCTCCTCAGAAGCGGCGTCTCGTCTCATCATCAGAGCGCCGAGTGTTTCTGAAGAGATGGAGCCGAACTCGAGCGAGAAGGAGCTGTAAAACAGCAGCACAATGATGGCAAACGTCCACTCCAGTATAGCTGCTGCATGCTGGAGAACAAAACTCTCCTGAATGAAAAACACACCGCCTGCAGGACACAACGTTAAGGAACAACTGCACAGCATTTGTGCTCATATGCATTGTAATGCATTACAAGTAACGTGAGTTACATAATCAGATTCCTTTTTTTGAAGTAACTAGTAAAGTAACGTATTGGTTTTTTTTCTTTAATATATATTTTTATTATTTTCTCACATATTACAACCACATATACGTGACTCTGAAGCACAAAAGCAGTCTTAAGTAGCACAGGTATATTTGTTGCAATAGTCAAAAATACATTGTATGGGTCAAAATGATCCATTTTTCTTTTATGCCAAAAATCATTGGGATATTAAGATCATGTTCCATGAAGATATTTTGTAAATTTACTACAACAAATATATCAAAACTTAATTTTTGATTAGTAATATGCATTGCTAAGAACTTCATTTGAACAACTTTAAAGGTGATTTTCTCAATATTTAGATTTTTTTGCACCCTCAGATTCCAGATTTTCAAATAGTTGTATCTCAGCCAAATATTGTCCTATCCTAACAAACCATACATCAATGGAAAGCTTATTTATCATCTTTCAGATGATGCATAAATCTCAATTTCAAAAAATGGACCCTTATGACTGGTTTTGTGGTCCAGGGTCACATATTACAACTATATATTACAACCGCATAACAGTGCTCGGGCAAACCACAACACAGGATTAATATAGTTTTGAGCTTCTGATGTTGTTTTGATTGTTTACAAGCTATTGTTTGTGTTAGTTTAGTTACATTACATTTTAGTTTTTATTTAACTTTTAGTAAGACTTTGAAAATTCTTAATAAAACATTGTTTTCTCTCTTAGCTAAATGGATTTTGACAAGAAAAGAAGTGAACATATTTTTAGCACTTTCAAAAACATATTCAGTATTCCTCAAAACTATAAACCATAACTCAGAATATGACGCAAACCTGCAATAATTACATGTTAAATAACACAAATATCCTTTATGTATTTAATTACATTTTATTAACCAATGTCTTTGCTGCTGACCTTCGATGATGCAATTCGACTATACTAATAAGCAAAAATTACTCTAGACAAACTTACATTTGTGCTTCATTTTTGTAGCCTGTTGCTGAAGAGTGTTGAACTTTCTTCTCAGATGTGAATTGACTTTCCCTTCAGCCTGAGGCTTACTCATTTCACTTTTGGTGAACATTTTCCAACAGCAGAACTTTTTATATTAAAAACAAACAAGCAAGCCCTTCCCAGATTTAAAAAGTATCGCAAAAGTAACACATTACTTTCCATTAAAAGTAAGTAACGGAATTAGTTACTTTTTTAGGGAGTAACGCTGTATCGTAATGCATTGCTTTTAAAAGTAACTTTCCACATCGCTGGTCATATGGAGCAGTTTTATGACTTTATGAGCACTGTATGTAAAGGATATTGAGTATGAGGGTGGTCAAGGCCAATGTGGTGAGCGTCAGACGCAGATGAGCCGTCTGCAAGTCTCTCTGCGTTTCAGCTGCACGATATGACAGCAGAGTCTGCACACATACAAACAGCAGACTGGCAGGGAAGGCCAGACCTGCGCCCACATAATGAAGAACTTTAGCATGGTCCACCTGCAGAAAACAGCACAAAATTATCACAAGTTACAGGTTCAATCCCACTGCACTCTCAGAAAAAAAAGGCACAAAATCTGGCACTGGGACAGTACCTTTTCAAAGGTACTAATATGTACAGTTTAGCTTGTAATACATACATTTAACATAATAATATGCACCCTTTAGTGGTAAATAAGCTACAAAAGTGTACCTTTTTAAGCTTTGCAACAAGCTTAAACATGATCTAAAAATAAATGAGAGATCTACAATGACATCCAAGTAATATATTTAAAATACATTTATTTCATACTTAGTTTCATACCATATTTCCTCGAGACTTACTGATATAAAAAATTTAATTTAACTTTATTTGGAGTACTATTTGTGCACAACACACATTTCTTAATATTAAGCCTAAAATGTGTTTTAATGTCACTGTTGATGAGGACTATATGATTTTTGAATAATATCAGTCTTTAAAGTGTACCTGAAGTATACTTGCAATAGTTCCACATTAGCACAATCATATATACTTCAGTATATCTTTAGTTGGACTTCAGCACTACTTAAAGTGCAATTTAGCAGACTTTAAGTATACCAGTACAATTGCAGGGCATTTTTTTAAAGTATATAAACATGTAAATGTATTTGTAGCATACTTAGCATGAAGTACATGTATTTCAAATACATTTTAGTATATTTATTTTTCACTAGGGATTATATTTATTATTTAAATCTGTCCCACCAAAAACTGTGAAGAATCAGTTTTCTCATGGTCATATGAGGTGTTTTTATACTGCGATTTCTAGACCTGAAAAAGTAATGGAAATGAATAAAATCTTCTGGGTAATTTCTATTATCAATACAAATTTTATCAAGCTCTAAAATATTTTATCAGGTATACTACAAAATTTGGGCTGTTTTCACTTATAATTAAATTTCAAATAAATTTGTTACTAAATTTTATTAATAATTACAAACAAATGGCAAGTAATGCATTGAATTAAATATGAAATTTTGAAGTAGTATAACTGAAATTGTATTTACTTGTAAAATGTACTCCCATAATCTATTTACAATTTCAAAATGACAATCCAACTATATTTTTTTTACAGAGTAGAAAGTACTTTTTTTTAAAGCCAATTACTTAACAAAAAATCACAAATGTCTAGAAAAGTAACATAAATTCATTACTTATAATGAACATTCAGCTCTTAAAACATCTGGAATTTCAGAATTTAATTATTTCAATTTTAATTCTTTATAATTATTTTATTGAATTGTTTAAATTTATTGGCACTCCTAGTAAAAGGTAGTTGAGCCACAGAGGTCTCAGACATATCTTGGAATACTGTCTTTGTCAATGGAGGGCATTACAGTCAAGAAAGGTTGAGAATCGCTGCACTTGATTAACCTGCGGTTTAGTGTTTTGTTCCTAGTGATGGTTTACAGAGCAACCCTTGCTGGGTTTGAACCCGCAGCCTTTGAGTTTCCATCCCAGATCTCTAACCACTGTCACTGTTTAGTTAAAGCAGATCTGCACACACTTCCATCACTGCAGGACACGCAGACGGACACACATCAAACGGCTGAACGCCTTTGATTTTACACTTATGCAATAACACACAATCAGCGGACGCAGACAGGAGAGACTCTACACAGTGAGTACCTGATCACGATGATAATAATATTAAAAAATATCTGTTGAAGCAAAGAAAAGCACACTTTTATGGGCTTATTTAAAGCTCTAATAAACTATAGCAGCAGGAAAGAGGTCTCAGTGAAAGAGAAAAAACAAATTGTGTTTCTTCTTGAGTCGATAAAAGTTGAAAGGTGCAGGCAGAGGTCGGAGGAGACGCCCAGAAGATGAGCAACACTTTAGATGTTCCAGAACATTCTATCAAATCATCTGTTCTGGAGATTTCTTTTCATATGAATCAACCAAATTAAAATAAGAGTCCTAAAGGAGTTAAAACAATCATAATCTATTAAAATACGCTTCAAAATATTGAACCCTGATGAATGTAGTGTACTGAAATTACAAATAACCTAAATATTGTCTATGGAGAAATTCTCATATGAAAAGCAGAAGAAATTGCTGTCAATTGCTGATTTATTTGTGTTTTCTTACTTGGAAGTTTCCCACAATCATGAGTCCTGCAGCACAGAGCCATCCAGCAAACAGACCCTCGATATTCAACACACTGTTGCTGTGCTTATGGATGAGCTGAGCGTAACGCAGCAGACCAATCACAATCACTGTAACACATGAAAAAGGCCAATCACAATCACTGTAACACAAAACAGAACAATTGCAGTCACTGTAACACAAGAAACAGAACAATCAGTCACTGTAACACAAAACAGAACAATCACAGTCACTGTAACACACGAAACAGAACTATCACAGTCACTGTAACACATGAAAAAGAACAATTACAGTCACCGTAACATGAAACAGAACAATCACAGTCACTGTAACACACGAAACAGAACAATCACAGTCACTGTAACACGAAACAGAACTTTCACATTCACTGTAACACGGAACAGAACAATCACTGTCACTGTAACACAAAATAGAACAATCAGTCACTGTAACACACGAAACAGAACAATCACAGTCACTGTAACACATGAAATAAAACAATCACTCACTGTAACACAAAACAGAATAATCACAGTCACTCTAACACATGAAATAGAATAATCACAGTCACTGTAACATGAAACAGAACAATCACAGTCACTGTAACACACGAAACAGAACAATCACAGTCACTGTAACACAAAACAGAACTATCACAGTCACTGTAACACATGAAACAGAACAATCACAGTCACTGTAACACAAAACAGAACAATCACAGTCACTGTAACACGAAACAGAACAATCACAGTCACTGTAACACATGAAACAGAACAATCACAGTCACTGTAACACACGAAACAGAACAATCACAGTCACTGTAACACATGAAACAGAACAATCACAGCCACTGTAACACAAAACAGAACTATCACAGTCACTGTAACACATGAAACAGAACAATCACAGTCACTGTAACACGAAACAGAACAATCACAGTCACTGTAACACATGAAACAGAACAATCACAGCCACTTTAACACGAAACAGAACAATCAGAGTCACTGTAACACTAAACAGAACAATCACAGCCACTGTAACACAAAACAGAACAATCACAGTCACTGTAACACACGAAACAGAACAATCACAGTCACTGTAACACACGAAACAGAACAATCACAGTCACTGTAACACACGAAACAGAACAATCACAGTCACTGTAACACATGAAAC